>JAUZND010060596.1:0-18247 GCA_034780555.1 Coelogynopora nodosa | reverse complement strand
ACTCTTTTTGCCATTTTTGGCTAATAATATATATCACACCTTTTATGGTACGAGCTAACACTCTTTTTGCCATTTTTTGCTATATTGATTGTGACACATTATCAACTTATAGTCTTCAAGATTTGCAAAAAGTTCATTATATTGAAAAAAGGTATTTTTTGTCAGAAAATATGATTTAATCGAAATTATGTTATCATGGCTGTTATAACTTATTATGCATTTTCATATTGATAAAAATATTAGGTAAATTTGAATTTAATAATGAATTAGGATAAAATATATTTTAAAATTTGATAATGTAATTTTAATTCTATCACTGGAAATATCGCAATTTGAGTAAGTGATGATATGATGATTTCAGAACACGGAAAAATAACATATTTTAGGAATAGAATGTTTTGTTGTGACGTTACTGCTATAGCAACCCAAATGACCAATTTTAAAATATAATAAAATGAATTTTGGACGATATTTAGGCCGTTCAGTATAATCGGATGTAACCGCTGCACACTTCTGTGATTAGAAAAGATGTGTGTAATTTTTACTTACGATAGGATACTTACGATGGATACTTACGACGGATACTTACGATGGATACTTACGACGGGTACTTACGATGGATACTTACGTGGAGTTGGAGGAGATGGATTCTTTTCAGCAACTAAAATTATATGAAACATTCTAATAAAAATTAATAATATGTGTACGAATTACAGTAGAATTAAAACTTGACACGTATTAAATATTTTGATAATTTCTTCATTTGATTATTTAATTGAGACTTCAGCTAAATATATATTATAAGCTGATTTGTATAACTTTAGTCTAATATTTTTAGTCATTATATTATAAATATATATTGTTATCAGCAGATTGAACTGGCTAAAAAACAAGACTATGTTTATAATTTAGTTGATAAAACAAGACCGTGGTTACCCTATGAGTTGATAATCGGATTTATTATTAACAATATTTTATCGAAAATTTATCGTGATCGTCTAAGTCGTGTCAAGTTTTGCATTTGCAACCCAAAGATCATTGGTTTAGCAAGATATTAGTGATATATTGATAGGATCAGGATAAATCATTGACATTTTTGATAAGTTCGTGGTAAAATATTAATTTGGATTGCTTACCATTGGTGCAAGATCTCACAAAGAATGTCAAGATTTATCTTGATGTGAAATGAAATGTAGCTTTTTGTACATACTTATGAGATTTAATTTATGAGCTAAAGCTAACTTACCTCGCAATCAAAGTATATCAACATATTCAGATTGTTTGCCACTTAATATTTTATTTTTTAATAATTTTTAATAACTCGGGAGCTCAAGCTCTGTGGACTTTTCCTAACTATCTATTTAACAAGATTTAATAACTTTTTCATTAAATTCACACCTTTAGGGGGGCATAGTAGAGAGCCCAGCTGTGCGCCCCCGAAACTGCTATTCAGTAAATTGCGTACATTACCTCAGGCAAATATCGCTAGTTAACCGATTACAATTTCAATACATGAATTTTAGCATTAAACGGATTGGTACCCTTAAATAGAGCATCATTTTATTGACCGTCATACTAAATTCCCACAACTACAGAATACAACAAAATATATAATAAGTTAGTACTACAAGTTTTTATTACTTAGAACAAATTTTTGAACAAATAAATTAAATAAAGTTCCATTTTTATTTTATTTTTCAAATTTAGAATGCGATTATACATATATATATATAATTTCTTAATATAATCAGCTGTAGAATATTTTCGTCTATACCAGTATGGGAAATTCACAACACAATAGTCCAGTTATAAGTTAGAAATCTATAAGGGGTATAGGGGAGGGGAAACCGCCCCTCCCCTCGATTACTGGTTGCGTTTAATACCTCGGCATGGATAATATAGGGTTAAATTGTAATTAAAATACCTGTGATAAATAGAGCTATGTTGAAATATATAATATAAATTAAAATTAAAAACTGATCATAAACAAATGCAGCAAATTTAAAATTAAATTTATGATTTTATAAAGTGAGATCATGGATAAATAGACTTAGTTCATCCTAAACAGAATTGCAATGCATGTTATAAATCAAAATAAATGAAAGGAAAGCAAAAAGGTACTGCAATACTGAAACCAAAATCAATACCAACCAATTTCTAAGCTATACAGTACACAATAAAAATGACATGATAACATAATTTTTGATTTACACACAATATGGGGTATTTATAATTATGTACGCGCATATTAACTGCCTAGTTGAATAAATAATACAATTAGTACATTTTGTAACTTATAGGTTAAATAATAAGAAATGTAATATTTATAGAAAAGTCGAAGAAATTATTTTACTTTAATAAATATAAGGAAATATCTTCCAATTATATAGATATAAAATCCGAATCTGGTCTGAATTTTGCTCACAAATTTCATTAAATAGTACAGTTGTATAATTGACAATTACATTTTCACAATATTTTTCAAATAAAGGGATATCCATCTGAATAATGTAAACTACATTTTTTGTATATATATGAAATATCGTGCTGGTTGACTTATATCTAATGACACTATATTTCCAAACTTTAAAGATTACATATAGGGAACTATATAAGGAACGGTGCGGTGATGGTTGTGCGCACACAAACCGGTATTGAAGTCGCTGAATGCGTCCAAAGTCAAGCAATATTGTATATAAATACCTGCTTCTTTTTTAAATTGTTGCTTGTGATCTTGATTATAATCTGGTCTGACCCGATATGGTTATATTTTGCATGTTGGAATTGGTGTAATGTCATTTAAAATCCACAGATTTAACTTGAAAATTTAACTCCAGGGTCATTAACTCCAGAGGTCATTTTTTGGATTTTTTAATCATATTTATGGTTGAAGACAACAACAAAATGTGTTTGACAATTCTATTCATTTCAATCATTTTAGTGTATTCTTTCTTACTTTTTAATTTTAATTTGTTTTCTGGTAGTTTTGAAGAGGGAATGCAACGTCGTAATTTCTGTATATTGATTTAAATGCTAACTTTTAAATTAAATTAAATTGTAATTAAATTATGTTTTACTTTCTAGATTGACAATTCATTTACATTTATTTATATGAAATTCTTTCTATGCTAATTAAGCATAATAAATGAATGTAACTATTTAATGTAATTCTTATGTAATTTTTAAAATTTATATTATATAAATTTTTCTAAATATATTGTATAACTTTTTCAAAAGCAAATATCGCGTTTACATAGCGACAAAATACATATTAATAAAATTAAAACTTACCTGAAAAGGAATTCCTATGTTGTTGGACAGCACTTAATGAAGCCGCTATGGTAAAGAAGAAGTACATAAAGTATTACATAGTAAAGTAAAAGGTTGTAGAACGGTGTATTATATTATAATATGCATTAGACAAATATATGTATTATATTACAAAAAATTTAAAAAAATTAAAAATGAGTAGAATTAAAATGTTCAAGATAAATTTATGAAATAACAAGAAAATCATTTAAAATGGTGTATTTTGAAACAACGAAATAATGAAAAAATATAAACCATCAATGACATTAAATAAAATATACGTCTTACTCCGACGGCAATAGCGACAATCTTTCTGTGTGTCAAGTTGCTTCTGCAGTTGCTTATTAGTCGTCTTAACTGATCTCAGCTCTTCCTGAACCAATTCCAAATGCTTTTCAACGGTTAGAAATCGGTGGTGCATTTTAGCAAGTTCCTGAGTGAATTCTTCTCTGAGATTCTCAAATAGTTTGTATTTACTAGTAAATCCGTTTAATTCCATTATATAATTTTGCTTAAAATGAAAATGTGTAATATTTGCAATATAGCATACATTTATCGGGAATGAATGCAGCAACTAAACGGATTGCATTGCAGAGTGTCTATGTGTAGTGTATACTGGTGTAGTAGTAAATAAAGCTATTGTCAATTTAACATTAAAGTGTCATTGATTGGTACTTGTGGGTGCTCCAGGTTATGCAAAAGTGCTGTTGGCTATTATTAGAGAATATATTTCAATAATGACATATCGGTGATAGGTTCAGTGTGTTTATTGATTGCATGCCAAATTCTAGAACTTTTGTCTATGCGGTTTTTTCAGTTGACCCTCATCATATTATTACCGTTCATTATATTTAAGTTGGGGGGGGGGGGGTTAAATTAACTCCGTAATTTTTTTAATTTCATATATATCCATGTAAATTCTAGATAAAATGTATATAATATATCTACTAATAAAAATTTATAAAACAATTACCGGAGATTCAGTTTTTATACATTATTTGGAAATAAATAAATATAATTACATATGACTAATTTCAGAAAGTAAATTAATATGATAATTAATTAACACATTTTATTTAAACTAAAACGGTAATATGGATATCTTGAAATATATAGGAAGATTTCACAATGATGATATATTCTACATGTATTAAAAATACTAATTTGTAAATATGACAAGCACCACATTTATTAACAACATAATTTTGCCCCATTTGTTTAGTATCTTCTGAACACTGTTTGTTCATTTCAATTTATAATAATTTTAGTAATTGAATTTTCAAAACACAAACTACAAAGCTTTTAACTTTGAACATTTGAAGTTTAAATGTTTTTATAACTACTTTTAAATATCAAAATAGAAATAAATCTGTTACATTTTCACGGATATTAGAATTGTTGTTACCCGCACCTAGGATTTCATAATTCCAATTTTATGATTTAAATACGATTTTATGGATATCAAAATCGAAATGATCGAGGATGACCCTCCAAAATTTTAATTTTGAACAGATCTTGTAATCCTGATTCAAATTAAAGAAAAATAATATGGCGGAAATAAATAACATACATTTTTTAATTTTAGTTTTGCTCAGATTTTCATGACGTATTACTAAATCGATTAAAAAGTCGTATTTAGCCAATTTCTGAAAATTTATTTTTAAATATATGAAATAGAGTATATTTACACAATTAAAGATTTACAAAATATGTTTGAATAAATTTAATTAAATTTTAATGCAATTTAACATAGTGTAACTCAAAATTATAAATGAAGAACTTGTTGCTTATTTACATGATTTAAAAAAAGGTCTTTATCAATATTTCTTAAAAGTATTTTTTTACAAATTGCTAGATTATTCACAGGGTGAATCACAAAAATTTGGTTATTAAAAATATTAATTTCAGAAAGGTTCAATTTAGTTTAAAAGTACAAATGAATAATATTTAAATATATATAACATAATAAATATAAAAATTATAATAAATTATTTTTCGATATTTAAAATAATTTATCATCCGTATATATAGACATTTGTTAATAATTATTTTCCTAGAAGGGGATTAGAAAATGCCTAAGAAACAAATCCAGTAAATATTTAGATGAATAGTGTATTTGAACATATTATATTAACACGCTTCTTTGATTTCATTGTTGGTAATAGAAAAAAAGTTCCCATTTAATAAGGGTTGTGACTTAAATCCGGAGGAATAAATAACTAGTTTTCAAGGTCGGCATTAAAACAAGTAACAAAGATAAACAAACAATTTCAATTTAAAAAATGTAATAATTACTTTAAATTAGTTATAATTAATTTATTTGTGTATTTCAGAATTAATTTAAATGTATACGTATTTTGACCATTTTTATCGACATACTAAAATCCTTTACATTTGTTTTTATTAATTAATTTGATTATTTTAAAATCCTTTTTTTTAATTTTAGATACTTTTGCATTGATGACATTGAAAAATAGGTTAAATTTCTTTATGATTTGTCTTCCGGATTTTTTTGCGGATTTAAGTTAAACCTTTAATAAGCACGATTAAATAAATAGAAAGTTAAAAAAAAAATTAATTAATTCGCATGAGATATTGTTGAACATGTCCAAATTTTTAAGATAATCGAGTAAATAGATTTGTCCTTATATTATAGTCTGCTAAATATGTTACAATGTAAGATTAGTTTATTAATAAAGATTTTCAATTTTTTAAAGTATTTATTTGTCCTTTAATAAGAAATTTATAACAATTTGGTGAGTAGGCCAACAAAATAGGCCAACTATATTGTATATGATTATATAATTAATTTTTATAAATGTTTAATAAATGATTCTGAATTTTGTATAATTATTTAAAAAAAACAATGATTCAATTTTGAAATAATTAAATAAATCGTTAACGTATTGATTTTGTTACCTTCTACAGTTGTTTATGATACAATATGTAGCCTATTCGTTGTTATTGTTTCGTCAACCAATCACAATAATTTAGGAGGTTCACTTTTGTCTAGGTATGATTTGTTAACATTATATTTTGCTGTTTAACTTTCTGTACAGCTTTGCTGCCCCTATTCTATTGAGAAGCTTAGAATACCTGTTACTTAGTGCTTCTTGAAATTAAAAGTAAGTGATCGGCTATTATATGTTTAATTATTGTAACTGTACATTAATTGAATGTGGCTAAAGTGAGTAAATAATTATGTGAAATGTAAAAAGGGTGACAAGACGGTTTTAAGTATGTTTAAATTGTGACATGATTTTGCATATTCCGCTCTCCTGAATAACATAAAACATAAAAATTTACTTATTTACAAATTTACTGTCCCCTCGTTATATCTCGATAATGATATTGTGTTTTTGTTTTTGGAATTCTTAAAAAACGTTAATTTTTCCTATAGCATTTCCCCCTGCTTTTCCTGTATCATATCCTATATTTCTAATAGTAGGTACATATACATATATTTATTAATTATATAAGATAATATTTAAATTTTGTAACATATAGAAAAAAGGATCGAAAATGCATTCATCCTATAAGTGTGACAACTTGATATTCCTGCACTGCTAAAAACGTTTACTGTTGAGGCAAAAATGGTATCCATAGCGACTATCTGCATAATAGTTGATGAATAATGAAACTGCTTCCCAACGATATTTTCCAAAAGAAAATTGATTGCATTGAGTAGTTGCTTGTCATACAAAAGCTCAGTATTCTATGGGTTACAGACATAAAGGTAGTTTAATAAGTCGATAGCAAATCTATAATAGGCCTATGCGGGATGGTATGCGTCACTAATAATATTAACAATAATACAATAAACAAAATGTAATGTTATGTTTTACTATTTATTATAGGTCTTAAATTGTCTGCGTCTACCATTAGTAAAATTATAATATTATTTATTTAATATAAGACTACTCTATATTTTTAGTGCATTGCTGATTATCAACATATATATATACATATATATTCTATCAAATACAGGGTGTAGCATAAAAAGGCCTATTGACAATATATTTTCATAAATTATTTTTAGAAAATATTACTATAAACTACAGAAGCCCGTTTCAGTTAGTTAAAATTGCTCATTCTGCATTCTTTGTAAAATTTTGAAATACATATAAACAATGAAAGACGGTAATATGTATGTTTCCTATATGTATACCTATTGTTTTTTTAAAGATTACTTTAGTTGATTTGTGTATCGTATAATTGTGCTACAAAACTAAGTTGGATTTATAAAATTACCAAGATGTTTTCGATTTTTGCTCAAAGTTTCTGATTTGTTATCAAAAAACTTTGATCGTACATATTTTTTATAAGGTCAAATATTTTTTAATATTATCGGTATAATCTCGAATTTCATGGTATAAGATTGTAATTTCTTTTTGGTAATAAATAATAATTGTAAAAGATCTAGAATGTTCACATTTTATTTAAATCCCACTACTAAATTCATTATTTATCCAGAACTTATTAGGAAATCCGTGATCTTACCACAGTCTAGTACGGATACCCTATCTTACCACAGTCTATAGTACGATACCTGATCTTACCATGATCTTGGTGCGATCTAGTACGATACATGATCCTGATACGATCTAGTATGATACATGATCCTCGTGCGATCTAGTACAATACATGATCCTCGTGCGATCTATTACGATATATGATCTTGGTGCGATCTAGTACAATACATGATCCTCATGCGATCTAGTACGATACATGATCCTGATACGATCTAGTATGATAAATGAAATTGGTACGATCTAGTATGATAAATGATCCTCGTGCGATCTAGTACAATACATGATCCTCGTGCGATCTAGTACGATACATGATCTTGGTGCGATCTAGTACAATACATGATCCTCATGCGATCTAGTACGATACATGATCTTGGTGCGATCTAGTACGATACATGATCTTGGTACGATCTAGTATGATAAATGATCCTCGTGCGATCTAGTACAATACATGATCCTCGTGCGATCTAGAACGATACATGATCTTGGTGCGATCTAGTACGATACACATCATCTTACCACGATCTTATAGTATGATACATTATCTTACCAGATCTTATAGTACGATACATTATCTTACCATGATCTTATATTATGATACCCTATCTTACCGCAGTCTAGTACGATACATCATCTTACCACGTTCTAGAACGATGCATGATCTTCTTACGATCTAGTATGATAAATAATTTTGGTGCGATCTAGTACGATAGGTACACATAATCTTACCAGATCTTATAGTACGATACCCTATCTTACCACAGTCTAGTACGATACATGATCTTCTTACGATCTAGTATGATAAATGATTTTGGCACGATCTAGTACGATACACATCATCTTACCACGATCTTATAGTACGATACATTATCTTGGTGCGATCTTATAGTACGATACATGATCTTGGTACAATCTTATAGTATTGTACGTTACATTATCTTGGACACGGGAATGGTAGGTTTTAATCTTTTAGTTACAACGGATAAATATGGCTTTTAGCACTCTGACCTTGGCTTTAGACAAAATTGAGAAAAGCGTCGATCTCAACCCTCTTTCCTGTTTTATTTGGAATATTTGAAGAACAGAATTTCCCACCTAAGGTCATATATAGGCCAGAAGCTAAACAAGCAGATCTGATTTAGATTGATCAGAAAAACCTGAAACATCTTGCCTGGATTAATTATAAAGAAAACACCAATTGTTGTTTAACTTTAAATATAACAAATAAAACAAAAGATAACAATGGTCAATGATCCTGATATTACATCCCGAAATTATATTAAAATAGCCATTTTCCGATAATTTTTTCGACAATCCAACCGAAATAGCAATATTATTATTATCTGCTATTATATTTTCCAACAGATAGGTAGAAGTGAATCCCTCTCAGTCTTCAGGCATGGATCCGAGCCTAACTGAAACTATATTTATTTAAAACAAATTTTACATACACATGGATAATATTTAAAAATATTATAAAAAGTAAAGAAGAGTTATTTTATTGAAAAACAAAGTCAGAGGCTAAATAACTTTTTTTACATCGAGAGGTAACACAAATAAATAAACTAAACAATTCTTTTTCAAAGTTCCCTGCAGATCTATTGTTGCGCTGGCTGTTTCCTTTCGTTTATTGGGAAGTCTGTCATGAAGTGCATGGTCAGTGTTCTGGATCTTAACGAACATCTTGTTAGTTTGTAAAACTATTGTAGTATAGTCTTTAACCGTTTATCGTACGTAAGTTCAGGTAAAATATATTTGCAGCTGATGCGTTGAATGCGTTTCAATCTTTCTTTTTGTGTTACCGATAAAAACCCATTCCATGTTTCTGTCGCATAAGTGGGTATTGGTCTTATCATGAAAAGGTAGACCTTTCTAAGTGTCTGAGTGGAGACTCCAACATCTTCTCTAAACACATAATATCATGACTTGCTATAATATTTAAAACTGTATGTGAAAATATGTAAACTTTTATATGTCTCTATTGAGTATTTTACATACAATATTATTTAAAAATAACAGGAAATTATTCTTTATTGGTCCCTGTTTTAAACAATTTTTTTAAAATTCTAATTCATATTTTAATCCACTATACAGCTAGTTCAATAAAGAATGCATAAACATACAAGATTTTCTTGCTCAGATTTATTAATTAATTTATTAATTTATTAATTAATATTTAATTATATATAATTAAATATTAATTAATGATTTTATTCTGAAATTTCTTTTGAGTAAAATATTCCTTTGTATATATCTTCTACAACATTTTACACAGTTTTACGGATGATTTTTCTTATAAATTATGGATTATTAAATAAATCATTTGAATTTTAATAATGTAAAGACTAATAATTACTAAAGGATACATCGTCTATTTATGTTTTTTTTAATATATTTTGGTAGTTCTTCTGTGTTAAATTTATTCTGATAATATATTTGATATTTATATAATAAATTCATAACAATAGTGATTGATATTTTATTAATTCGTTATTTTGTAACATCTTAATCTATATTTTGAAAGCTATTGTTTTTATTATTAAATGTGTAAAATAAGTTATCGCATATAATTGCAAAAAGACAATTTTTGAGCATTTTACCCAATGACACTTACCTGTTTAAAATCGTTTAAAAATATGTAGCACAAACATATCAATGAACACAAACAATAAACGAGTAAAAGTGTACAATGCAAATGTATACTAAACAATTTATTTATGAAACGTTGGTTAAAAATTGACGCTGACCTAGAGAAATTTTCTTAAAATTTAAAATTATACATTTAAATAAATTTTGTAATAAATTCTAAAGTAAATTTTAAATATAAAATATATACGAAATAAAACCATGTATTATATGTCATATTTAAATATAGTATATATACTTGACTTTTTGCTAAATAAATGTTGTGTGCGTCCTTAGCAACCGACATAGAGACGAATCTCTTTATAGGCCCCTACTTCTTATTTTGTGGTACTAACTTTAAAAAAACATGATATAATAGATATCGACACCATTTTGCTTTTTTGACTTGACGCAGTTACCACTTTGTTTAATTATAATTACTATTACTTGATTCACGTATTTACCGATTAAAATTATGAAAAATAGCTTTATAGCGATATGTATATCAGGGGTGTGTTTCATAAAGCAAAAACATGATAAATGATAAGTGATAAATGTTAAATGACAAATATACAAATCACCATAAAGATATTTTTCATAATTTTAGACTATTTGCAAGATGAGTCACGTAATGTTATCCTACCAGTGGGACAAGCAAAAAGAGGTGAAGGAGGTCTTCCAAGGCTTGGCGGCCCTGGGATTTCCTGTCTGGATGGATATTGAAGGCGGCATGTCGGGGAATGTTAACGACGCGTATGTATTCATGTAGTACATGTTTAATATTAACTATGGAAACTTTGTTTAATGTTAGAATTATGCGTGTATTTAACTATGTATATGTTAATTATCCCTGTGTTTAGTGTTAACAGAGTGAATTATACAAATTATGGAAATATTTAGCATCGGTCACTTATAAAAGACGAATATAGTATAACGAACGTGTTGGAGTGAAATTATTTAAACATTCCATTTTATCAATTTGTGAGTTTTTTTTTTAAATTTGTTAGAAAATTAATTTTCTAGATAATAACTTAGATGTATATTTCAATCAAATGATTGGCGTCAATGTGTAATACTATCGGTTAAATATGGCAGATATTGATATATTGTTATACATATAATCGCATACGAATAATTTATGTGAACAAAATCACATTTTCCTGGAACACATATTGAACAATTAAACAAATATTAAATTGGGAAAATTTCTACAATTTTTTTTATTATCAGTTCATTAATTGTTCATTATTTATCCGTTAGTTTGTTATTTTAGAGTTAATTGAAATTCTAACTACAATCGTTATTTATTTAATTTTACAGAATGGCTCATGGTGTTCAAAATGCGATTATTGTTTGCTGTTTCATGACTGAAAAGTATCAGGTAATTCAGTTGCTATTTCATAATTTGCCACAAATCTGTTGTCTGATGTGAAATAGTATTTCAATCTGAAGATATGAGTTGTAGTGGAAGTAAGTATAGTTCACTTCCGTAGGAATATTAAAAAACAGTTATTATATAAATGCTTTCTTCGGCTAGGATACATGTATATGTATCTTATATAGCCAAAGAAAGTATTTTAGAATAATAATGACACCATTTTAAATACATCAAAAGACTCATAATGAAGACCTTATTAGCATAAACAATTATCAACATTAATGTATTAGTGAAAACCATGACTGTGCCCTCTGAGCTCTCCTGCTTCCCATAGGCTTAACATAAAATTGACTAATAAATTCAATGAAACAGAAGGCATGTAACTCCTGAAACCCGTCCATCCGACAGGAAATAGAAATGGACATGGAAAGATTGGAAAACATGTCTGCTAAACATTTCTGCTAATTTGTACATAATTTATAAATATATTGTGAAGTACATTTATTTTTCTAAATGTACTTAATTGTTTCTGTTTTTTTTTAAATAATTTGGCTTATTATAACACTAGTTAATTTTTATAGAATAAGTTTCTGTTATAAACCTTAACGGTATTTAATATATTTTAATAATATACTTAAATAAATCAGGGTAAATAATCCCTGAAACAAAATGCCAGCAAATGGCTCGTAAAAAACAGAAAATACCGTAATGCTTTAATGAAAATTGCCATGAAAAACCCGTAATTTTACGTTCAGGATTCTGTTATTATACGATTCATTTACGGGCAATATACCATCTATAACTGTGTATTAACCTATAACTTGTGGATTTTACAAAAAATTACGTCTTTTTAGAGAGTTAACCCTTTAAACCTGGGTAACAAGCAAAAAATTATCAAAAAATGACGGGCCTATTGTTGTATATGAACATTGAAACATTATGTACAATAATTATTTTATCGCTATATTCTGTATTTATACACTATTCCTTTGTGTTTCTAATCTATATACTAAGGTGATTCGTACTCACCAATCACGATACAGTGTCTACGTTTGGCTGCTCGCCAAACCTGTTTAGTAGTCTTGCCTGCCTTTTGTGACATGATATATCATGTACTCATATCGATAGTACTCTAGCTTAGTAATATTAGTAGACTGGCTTGATGTGATATATACCTGGCCTTGCTGGGAATACTGTTGTGAGCCAGAACAAAGTAACACCGATAATAAACAGCACGCTTGCTGCATATTCGTATGTCTTGACTCCTCACTTTACTACTTCTACAATACCTATAGCCTATCCGTATCGATTTCTACGACGTGATGATGCACCATGATTATGCCTTTTTGATGAAATGTGAAATATCGGATTTTTTGTAATATTTGTAATAAAAATTGTAACTTTTAATTTGGTTTTTCTTTTGCATTCCTTACAATTGAACATTATACTTGTCTTTATTTAGAATTTATGACAAGCTTACTACAGGTGCTAATCCTATAATTAATGTTTAAAAAACATGTGAAAATATTATGGGGATAAAATTACTGTTCATAATAATACACCTACTAGATTTAAAGAAATGATGAAGCCTCAAAATTCAAGAGCTGGTGAACTTTATGGATCACTTAAATATCATAAGAAAATAGATAATTTGTCAAGATTCCCACAGCGTCCAGTGGTTAATGGACCGGATACACCCACTGAAAAACTTTCCTGCTTACTTGAACAAATTTTACATCCTCTTCTGTTTAAAATTCTGTTTATAATATTAAGTGAAGTGCGATAGAGATAAAAATATTATCTGGATGAATTTGCGCGTAAAGTTAATGAAAATGATATTTTATTCTCATTAGATGTTATATCATTATACCCTTCGATCCCATTAGACAAAGCAATTGAAACTATTATGAACTTTGCAACTCTGGAAAAAGAAGAAATTCAAAAATTTGCCATTAGACTTGAAGAAATTAAATTAGGTTTGAAATTAATTATTTTTAAAGATTTATACCATCAGAAGAAAGGAGTTGAATTGGGAAATCGCTTAGCCCCTTTAATCGCTATTATTCATATGAATGCAATGGAATTAAAAGATTTATCAACCTCTCAGTGTGAACTAAAACCATTATTATACAAAAGATACATTAATGACATATTTGGGGTGTATGGAGACACGGACATACAAATTTAATTAAATTTGTTGATTATTTTAATTCGATAGAGGAAAATATTAACTTCACTATAGAAACAGATAAAAACAATGGATGACTTAATGTCCTACGGTTCAGCCTTAAATCAAACAATGGAGACATAGAGAGAAAATTATATCAAAAAGCAACAACACACCCTATAGTTTTAGCGGCTAATTCATACTTATCATCCTCAAGAAATAAAACATAATTCCATTTACAATGAATTTAGATCATTTGACAAAATTTGCAATACTGTAGAAAACTATGAAGAAGCAAGCTCCGAGTTTAAATCTATTCTTACTCAAAATGGATATAAATTGACTGATATTAATACTCTAGAACTTAAAGCAAGATCAATATATATAATTGTTTGAATTTTTCATTAAAAGCTGAAAGAACAATATTGAAAGAAAATAATAGTTTGACATCATTTATTAAACTACGTAATCTTAAGATTAATCATTGTCATGAAGATGGACACTGCCTCATTTATTCAACAGCAACATGCACAGGTCTTTCGATATTATAAATTATTAATCATATTAAAATTGAATTTAAACGTAATAAAGATATTTATATTCCAATAATAGGTATATGGAGTATGAAGCAAGAAAACAATTAGGATTATACCTCGAAAACAAATAGCATAATTTAGCGGTTTGTACAGGATCTGCGCTTAGTGCTTACTTATTACTATAATAAATACTATACCTTGCATGATATCTTAATATATCGGAAGAAAACAATCTACATTTTTTAAGCATCACAAAATAACACTCAAATCACAAGAATCCTTTCTAATTTATCCGCCTTAAAACCGATTCTACTACGGAAAACAAGAGACCATTATGACAGTAGGGCCTATTACAACTAAAAATAAACGGATCAATAAATCTCAATATAAAATCAATATCAATATAAAAAGTATCTTAAAAATACCTTATATATATTCATGCTATCATTCATAACAGTCATTTACCCATAACAGTCATCATTACATCGGACACAAAATTACAACAAGATCTCATAAGATCATCACTTACTCCTATAAAATGCAACATGAAAAATTGTATTTTTTAAAATAAAGATTATCTCAACAAACATATTATAAGTATATGAACTTACGTAGAAATTATGTGGATAAACTTATATCGGACAAACAAAACGTGAATAAAGAACATTATCGAGCTATTATTATGAGGGACCTAAAATCATTTGTAATTGCTGCACGTTGTGTAACTTACCATAGAAAAATAACAATATCATATTTACCTTTTACGGGAATTTTTTTGAAAAAGCTATTGAAAAAACACAAATAGGCTAATTAGAGAAGCGAGTTGGATTAGAAAATTGGCACCAGTTATTAATCGTGATCATGGATGGGTCACGTTATCAAATAAATACCCCAAATAACATTATTAATATAATAAAGACTTCTTATAGAATACATTAACATAATTCTGCAATTATACATAATGTGGTAACAATTTAAAATTATATTTTTTAATCTTTACTAACAAATTTATATTAAAAATCTATATTCATCCATATTCAGAGAAATTCTTTCTGATTTATAAATAATGATACATTCCATCTATGTATCCACCTGAATGCTCAAATTTATATATTTTAACAGTTTTTTAAATTTCAATTTATTAGTAGGGGCCTATCTCCAAACCACTTTTGTAATGAGACTACAACGGAATGTCAAAAATTCATTACATTTAATTTGGAGTTATACATCCATCGTTTACATTATTATTTTACTTATTTATAATGAAACTCCAACAAGCCTACATTCATGTTAAATCTTAAGTATAACATATTATAATATTAGCCAGCATATTAAGTTGCCGGTAAAATATTGTAGTATTTTTATAAATATTCAATATGAATAAACATTACGTAATTTTATCATATGTTGTCAATTAGTTATTTTAAATTAATACTAAATGTACATATTATATAAAACATCAAAAATATTATAAATTTTGAAATTAATATTTTGATATGCAAATGTAAGCAATAATTAATATATTTTTTTCTCCAATGTTTGATGCCGCACACTATTAAGTTTATCGACATAATAAAATACATTTTGTCGAAATTTATATGTACAGTGAAATCCAAAAGACATTTAAATCTTTCTCAATAAAATAAAAATACATTCAACAACAAAAACACGTTTGCACCACATTTCAGAATTCCAAAAATTGCAAGAAAGAGCTCAACTACGCCGACACACTGGACGTTGACATCATCCCCTGCATGGCCCAGCGCGAGTGGAAGCCCAAGGACTGGCTCGGCATCATCACCGCCGGGATGCTCTGGATGGATTTCCGGGACTCCGGCAACATGTCGAAGAGGATCGAGTCGGTGGGCAAGGAGATCGTGCAGAAGGCCGGCGACAGGGTGACAATTGGGGCTCCGGTGGTGACCAGTACCTCGGCTGCTGTCACTCCCAAGAATGTCGATCTTACTCAGAAACCGGGCCGAGCATTCCGGCATAAGATTTCTGGGAAATTTCTCGCCGAGTCCGGTAAGTATACTTAATATCCAACACGCGCGGCATAGGTACCAAAATAAAGCTAAGAAACAGTGTAATCAAATAAAAAAACAGGCAGCTAGATTCTTTCCCATTTGAAAAAACGCGCGGCCTACGGTAGGTACCAAAATAAAGCTAATAATTAGAGTAATCAAACGAAGGGGTCACTGGATAAAACAGGCGGCTCCATTCTTTTCCCATTTGAAAAAACGCGCGGCATAGGTTCCAAAATAAAGCTAAGAAACTGTGTAATCAAATGAGGCGGTCATCTTAAAAAAACAGGCGGCTACATTCTTTCCCATTTGAAAAAACGCGCGGCATAGGTACCAAATTAAAGCTAAGAAACAGTGTAATCAAACGAGGGGATCACTGGATAAAAACAGGCGGCTCGATTCTTTCCCATTTGAAAAAACGCGCGGCATAGGTACCAAAATAAAGGTAATAATTAGAGTAATCAAACAAGGGGGTCACTGAATAAAAACAGGCGGCTAGATTCTTTCCCATTTGAGGGGGTATTACAATTTGAGACATCTAGCGACTATATAATAATTCTAAATTTGATAAATTGACAGTTTGTAATTTTCTACTCGTCACCTTAATAATAATTATATTGTAATTCTCATCTCTCTCTCTCTCTCTCTCTCCCATGCTCTCCCAATCTATATATCTCTCTCACAAACTCTCTCTCTCTCTGTCTCACCTCAGGCAACGTCAAATTTCATCCAGCTAGCGGAGACAGGAGTGACTTGGTTCTTCGAGACACTCCTGAGCCGACAAGCTACTGGGTCGAGGAGAAGCAAGGCAAAGGATCGGCAATTTTCTTCTATAAAAATTACGCTACTAATGGTTACTTGGGTAAGCAAATGCTCTTATACATGGAGGTAAATGGTGTAATAATTTGTTAAATTTATTACATAATTATTTGTTGGTTTGACTTTATAATGTTCATGAATTAACCATTTTAAACAGTATTTTGTTGCAATTTTAATAATGAAAATGTTCATGTAAATGTACAAAATGTACAAATGTACAAAGTAAAATATCTGATATAATGTTATGTCGAAATTTCTTACTTATTCCACAAATATTTCGCATAAAAAACAATGAATTTTTTAATTTTGCAATACAAATAATTCTAAACTGTTGCTAATGGTTACAATATTGTTTAATTATATTGGCATAATTTATTCAATATAGATGAAATTTCTGAAGCAGAATATCGCATTTATTTTAATACCAAACTAGGGTGTAACTTGAAGTTTACAACACGGGCATTAAATGTGTTTTTTTCGACCACCCCATATTATGATTATGCCTTTTTTGTTACCTCCTTAAATCTGACTACGGGGGTTCTGTTACAGAAAACAGCTCTTCAAGACTACAACGCCTATAACAGTTTTCAACATTTATATGAGAGGGAAGATGAGAGGGATGTTTAGATGAGAGGGAAGATGAGAGGAAAGATGAGAGGAAAGATTAGAGGGATTTTTAGATGAGAGGGAAGATGAGAGGAATGTTTAGATGAGAGGGAAGATGAGAGGGAAGTTTAGATGAGAGGGATGTTTAGATGAGAGGGATGTTTAGATGAGAGGGATGTTTAGATGAGAGGGATGTTTAGATGAGAGGGATGTTTAGATGAGAGGGATGTTTAGATGAGAGGGATGTTTAGATG
>JAUZND010060585.1:0-18247 GCA_034780555.1 Coelogynopora nodosa | reverse complement strand
ATGAGGTCTTGAATACTTTTGTTTTTGGAAGTGTTGGCACCAGAGATAGCGTTGAAAATATTCCACGGAGAATTCTTAGCATTCATGTTTTTTGTTGCCCATATTCTTTTAGATTTGCCGATTTCGAATTTGACTTTGAGTTTGAGGTGCCGAAAGAGTGGGAAATTGTTTGAACGGTAGGCTGGTGACCGGAGTTAACCAGGGTACTATTGCAGAAACTAGCGATCTTGCACACCCTGTATTGTCTTGATATATAGACTGCTCTCGTTCAGTTTTGCTCTGTTATGAGCTACTTTGAACAAAACATTATAAATGCTCCATTTAACGATCCGACGCTATTATGGATATGCATCCTTCCCCATTTTTATCATTGAAAACGGCTAAATACACATTTTTCAATGAAAATAGTGTTCTATTTCAAAATAGAAGGATACATACATATAAAGCGTATATACATGTATATATATAACGTATTTTTTAAAAATTTATTGGATATACACAATGTTGACTTTCTATTTAACCTTTTTGATTTTTTTAAAAGGGGAGGTTCATTTCCATAATAAGGCCTATTATCTAACGTTGTGAAATTTGAGGGAATTTTGAAGGTTATTATATTTGATTTATATTATGAATTGACTTTTTAATCGATTGAGTCTGATGTTTATTTGAAATGTTAAGAGTGATTTGTGAATCTTTAAGTGGATCAACAAGCTGATGGTTGATATCGATTCATTTTACAATATAAAATGAAATTTCAGGATTACAATACCTATGTTAGCAAAACTAATAACATAACTAATCGACTTCCAACCATCTGAGTCATTATATATGTTGCTGAAGGCTGCATGACTCTTGAAAAGGTTTCACGTCAGTACAGAAAAAATGGATTGTACAAAAAGAAGGATTGTACTGAGTGCAAGACGGTCCATGGTGCCAAATTTCATGAAGTGAATATGTCGCGGCCATTTAGAGCGGTCATTTATGTTGGTTTCATTCATTTGGATCATTGTCTAAAAGATCGTAAAACTTTATAATTATTTATTTGTATTTATTTCTAAGACATTTAGGGATGCGCACTTTAAAAGTGGCCTTACGTAAGAGGCATCGGATTCCATATCAAGGCAAACAGCATAACTCTTTAGTACAAACTTTGTTTTATCTTGTGTTAATTGCAATCGATTATGTATTACATTACTTTAAAATATCACATTTCTTACCGGTCCGCAAATGCCACCCATGGCATGGGTTCATTTCTATGTTGTCTTAATACAAATTATAATATATATATATAAGCATATATTTATATATAACTGTTTGTGTAATATATTAATTGTTGATAACAAACAATACAATATTTCAATAATTAGATTGTTAATAATTTGCAGTAATAATTTAAGGAGACAAATTACAAAAAAGGAATTTTTAATCCCTTTACTAATTAACGATTACAAATATTACATTATACATAAGTATAACAAAAATTGTGAATTGCCTTGACCATTAGTTTTCAAATAATAAGGGTTGCCCACAGAATATACGTAGTTACCTGATTTCATAAAGGTGTTCCCAATCGCATCAAGCTGAGTTTGATCATATACTTCCGCAAGTTTCGCTCCTTCACGTTCACATAGGCTTCTAGCTTCCAGCCAAGTTCTGGCATACTTCGATATCTTGTAGCGCATACTGCCAATTGTATCCGTGTAGCTGCAAGTCATGGGTGTAAATATCTGACCCTTGTCAATAGACGAAATGATGGGCTGTCGAGTTTCAAAAAGGTAAATTCGACAAATACGCTGATTCTGAGCGGCTTCGAATGAAAACATACAGCAACTCCTACTTCGACATTCAATGGAACATTCGATAATACCTGTGCCATTCAGTTCCAGGCTCGATAAGCGCATCCTGAGGGATTCCAATGAAGAACACAGTTTGGACTTGTCCAAGTTGTTGTAAAATAAATTTGCCGCAACACGACCATTATATACAATCATTACCGTGAAAACTATTAGTGAAATAAATGGTTTCATTAGGTAAAGCAACTGTTTTAATACTTAAATCTTAAAATATAATTAAGTTCCTTTTCTATTTTCCATAAAATGGTGTATTATAGAACGAATGTATTTAGTTTATATTGAAAAGCATTTGACAGTTGCAAAATATGTTTCCGCTGTTTATATAATGTTTCTCACTTTGTGTATTTCTCGCGCTCTTATATTTACTTACATAAAGACAGCTCTGTATCATACACAGATATGTTTGCGTATTTGTTTAAAATCCTGTTAAAGGCAATATCATACATTTTGAAGATCTACAAGATTTAGATTTAATATATTTGTTAAAACAAATATTTTTGCATAAAACGAAAATGTTGTGAAGGAATACTTGTGATTAGATAATACACTGTAGGGCCTATGGTACTGTTTCGTATCATCAAACAAAGTTATCATTTTATATTTTTCAATTTTTATAATGAATAAATGTTACATTTAAAAAATTAAAATTAAAAAAGATATATATAAATAATAAGATACATTAAACCATTACAATAATAATTACAAGCCTAACCTATCTAAATCTACCTGCATAACTAAATACAATTACTTGATATAGTTTATATTACTTTTAAATATCGCTAAAATCTGAAATGTATCACTTTTAAAACAAAATCTAATCTCCGAGTAATTTTGTCTTTAAATAATTTGCCACAAATGCTTTCCTGATATCCAAATGGGTGATGCACTTGTTACCCTTATTAAATTGTTTGGAAATAATTTAAAATGAATCAATATTTCATATTGGCATGTATGTATATTTAATTATCATATATTCCTGTTGATAAATTCTTATTCCTAACACAAATACTAACTTGATTGATTAATTAGTATTGATTGTTCAATAAATTAATAAATTATTATTGGTTGACTGATAATTATAATTATAATTATAATTTGTAACCCACGAAATATAGCTTATTTTCAATTGATAAACTTTTCCGATATATATTGAAGACTTTAATTTGAGAAAGTCTGACTTTTGTTTCAAATAATTTTATTTTATTTTTAGGTGGTTACATAAAATTTCTCAGACATTGGCTGTTCAGATAACAGTTGATTGAACACAAAAGTTTTTATTTCATAATTAAACGTGTACTATATAAGTATAAGTAAATAATGATCCGCATAAGCCAAATACAGTTGTCAGCCTACATATATAAAATGCTTAGAGACATTGACAAACATATAAATGTGTGCTGTTTCCGTCTAACTTCGACAAATTGTAATGCATTGATCGATCCGACTCAACTTTAACCTTGACCATGAGGCTCAAAAAATGTTCGTTAGGATATCCATTTTCAAAATCCGTGGCTAGGTGTCCGCCGTTTCTCCTCGACAGTATTGGTCTACCATTTGTAGCCCATAACCAGCCACGATCGGGTTCGATAGCTCCTTCGAGTTCAATACCACCCGTCCAGATATTGTAACAGATTGATGAGCCGGCACAATTCCAAGAATTCTCCATGTCCTTATGAACTGAAATAAAATGACAATTACCGTATAAGTAGCTATATTGCATTAATTATAAGTACTGTAGTTGAATTAAGAAACCCAGTTTGACGATTGTCGGATGAGATACATTGACGAAAGGAATGGAACGTAGTGATAGTATGATTATATAAAATTCAGAACTTAAACAGCAGTTGAAATGCAATTATTATTATAGTGCCGCCGTTGCAAATTACCTGTATATTCTTTAATGTAAAATAGTTCTGTGCAGTTATTTGTAATTTAACATAATATGTATTATGTCGGTTAAATAGAAAAAATACTATTTTGCACAATAAAACCGTCATATGTTCATTTTTTGTTTAAATGTACTGCTGTGTAATTAAACACGCATTTATTATCATAGCAGTTGTATACATCATTTTACACTGGAACCGACAAGTTTAAAAACCGGCTTAATCTGATGGTTTTTGAAAGAATTGGTATTATAAGTGTTTAATATCAAATATTTTAGTGATATTCTGTAATCTGTGTATATTCAGATAATAACAACGCATATACTTATTAGTTATAGTTATAGAGAAATGGTATTATAATGTTAAGAAAATACTAACATTACTAGTTATAAATAAGTAATACAAATTGTAAATAATTGCTTTTTTCACAATGACAAAAGTTCCATTTACAACACTCTCTATATGTTCTTCTCTTGTCCAGTTTACTCGTACTTTTAGCATACTTTTTGGGGAAAATTCCGTTATTCGCTGCTAGTATATTATTTTTTAGTTGAATTGACACAATGTAAACTATTTAAACATTTGATAATTTCCCTAAAACATTGCATCTTTATGTTGATTTAACCTACCTTACCATCAAATATTCTGTACATGTCAAGGAATACTATTGTATTTTAATGTTAAGCTTTATATGAATCGTATTTTATGTTTGCTTTTCTAAGGGCATTCTTCATTATTTTTTACTATTATATTATTATGATTGCAGGTAGGTACCCTTTATTTTCTCAGTACATTTATATTACTGTCCCCAAAAATGCCGATAAATAGTTAAAATTAGTACGAATACCTCGGTATAAAAAAGGCCAAATACTTACCTGAGTGCAAAAATGTCCTGCCGACATCCTTTAATTGACTTTGATAATCAAATTCAACAAGTTTTCCACCTTCACGTCCGCACTGTATTCTCGCGTCAAGCCAATTTTTTTTGTATTTTGACAGCCTGTAGCGCATGCTCCCACTCGTGTCCGTATAGTCACAGATTGTGGATTTGAAAGACACACCATTATCAACGGGCGAAACATGCGGCCGTTTTGGCGCATGCATATATATGCGACATCGTTTGTTCTTTTTCTTCGAAGCATCGAGTGAAAACAGGCAGCAAGCACGACTCCGGCATTCGAAAGCGCATTGAACAGCACTTAAACCTGTAAATGTCATGTTGTCTAAATGTTGTCTACTTGATTTGTGGGAGGTGCAAAGGCTGGACTTCTCTGGATTGTGGTATACTCTTTGACTGGCCAGTACCAGCACAATATATCCAGGTATAAGTACAATTATTCCTCCTAAGGATAATTTTGCACCTAATAACGTCATTTAAATTACCCAAATGTTATATTTCTAATTTGTAAGATTAGTCTAGAAGCAGTTTATATTTTATGAATCTGATTCAAGATGTTTTCATTATAATAGCACGTATTTCTATTTGCCATTTTTGTTATAATAGCAGCGATTCCATATTGTGATATACCCTTCATATTTGTTTTATAATCTTGACTTTATCAAACAATTTTTCAAGTGAATATTGGTTAAACAAGAAAACTGTTATGAAAAGTTTTTTAGCAAAAAAATAGCATTTCATTGAAATACCTTTTCCAAAACTATGCAATAATTTATAATATGAATCTTGTAATATCAAATATATATTTTGTTGTAATATAAAAATATTCACATGAATTTCAGAACTGCATTTCATAATGAGAAAATGATTACTAATACAATCGATTTGTTTCTAAAAAAAAGTAAATAAAATTAATTACATTTAAAATTAATTTTAAAAAAATCATACATTGTTGACGTTCATATTTTAACATTATTCTTTAACAATGATTAATTTAAACTTTTTTCATTTCATAAATATTTAAAAAATGTTAAAACAGAAGCTCCATTTTATTTAACTTATAATGCTTCTAATAACTTGACAACTATTTACTTGCAATTGCATTTACGTTACTACTTTAGTTGACTACTTAACTAATGTAATTTCTTAGATCGTTAGCAAAATATTAATATGCTTTAACTTCCATTTGCATTATGTTATGAGACAAATTGAAAGTATTGCCGAATAACAGGTATAATTCTCCCTGCGGCGCGATACGATTATATATATATATATACAAGTTAAACAAGGTAGTTGACAGGTGAATGTGTGGCCTAGTGGTATTGGTGGGTTTGCTAACTGATCGCTGTGTTGCATGTTCGATACCTACTCTGTACTGATGAGGGGCAATTACCCCGAAACAGCTGGTCTGCAGATGGATTTACCTGTCGATTACTGTGTCTATAAAAATTCATCGATACATATTTCCGCATATTTCATGATAACTTCAACTTGTAGCAAACGTATTATGTACTGCAGTGTGTTGCAGTGTGTTGCAGTGTGTTGCAGTGTGTTGCAGTGTGTTGCAGTGTGTTGCAGACTTTCCAAATACATGGTTTTAATAGTAGTGTCAACTTGTTTTTAAACAAAATGAAATATAACATATTTCTTTAAATGTCAAGAGGAGACACAATCGACCCCAATGCAAAATACATTCGATCATGTTAAACATATTAGTGTTGGTTGATTAGAGCACAAATATATTATGTTCTAACGTGTATCCAAATCAATTTCATCATGAAAAGGTACAGACAAAATCAGCTGATATGAGTGTTTTATGTACAAAGGCAGTCGTCATCGACACTTATTGTTGGCTACTTTTAAAATTTTAGTATCACTCATAATGGACAAATTCTAGAATAAAAAATATATATATATATATATTGTTCTCTCTTAATGAAGTCTGCGTAGTATTATATTGTCTCCGTTGAAAAATGTAATTAAAAAAAAGAACTACACATTACACATAATAGACAACAATTGGCTTATATTAGATTATATTAATATATATGTAGGTATTATATTAACTTACATTAATACACATTAATTTTCGACGATTCGTTTGGTGTTTTTAAAAAGATGATATGATGTTACTCCACATGTTTAACACTAGCATGACTGTTTCTGTTCTGTTTCTTTAATAAAATAAATATTGTCGTAAAGTGTGAATAACATATTTGTTTCACATTTTGGAAGGATTTTATATACAAGTAAGAAAAGTAAAGATATTTAACAACATATTGAAAATGCCTTATTAAAAAAAATAGTACACATATATATAGTGCTGTGGAAAAGTTTAGAATAATAGAGAAATTATATACTTTTAAGAGAAAGTACACACAATGCAGAGAAAAATTATACGTTGCGTTACATTTATACAAATGTAATAGTAAAAACAACTCAACAGTGATACAAAATCTGTATTTGGTGGGGTACCCTTTGTTTGCAATCACTTTGGCGATTCGTCGTTGCATGGAGTCGGCCAGTTTTTACACAGTTCTGGGGTCACCTCAGTGCACCAAACATGCCGGATATTTTGTTTGAGGTCTTCCAGGCTGGCTGAATTCCTTCCACACACCTTCTTCACGAGCATCCATAAATTCTCAATTGGATTGAGATCCGGGCTGTTTCCCTGCCAATACAACACCGCAATATCGTTGTCCGCCAGCCACTTTTTAATCACACGGGCTGTATGACATGGGACAGAATCGTGCTGAAACACCGTGCATCTGTGAATAACCATGAAGTTGACCAGGTGGTCCACTAACACTTGTTTGTAGCGCTCGGCGTTCATCATGACGCCTTTGGGCAAGAAGAAAAGCCCACCGCGACCAGTTGCTGAGAATGCACCCCAGACCATAACGCTAGGCGAATGTTTCACCGTTGGTACAGTGTACTTGGGATCACACGGAGACGAAATCGGGGGGCGGCGCACAAATTGGGTTGTGTTCGAGAGTTGAAGAAGGTGTGTGGAAGGAATTCAGCCAGCCTGGAAGACCTCAAACAAGACATCCGGCATGTTTGGTGCACTGACTGTGTAAAACACTGGCCGACTCCATGCCACGACGAATCGCCAAAGTGATTGCAAACAAAGGGTACCCCACCAAATACTGATTTTTTATCACTGTTGAGTTGTTTTTACTATTAAATTTGTATAAATGTAACGCAACGTATAATTTTTCTCTGCATTGTGTGTATTTTCTCTTAAAAGTATATAATTTCTCTAATATTCCAAACTTTTCCACAGCATTGTATATAGGGGACAAATATTATATAACCAAATATATACAAAAACTATTATTTGCGCAAAATCACTGTATTCAGAATAAGTTTTCTTTCAGAACACAATTTGTATACATACTACTAAATACTCACCAAGTTGACAAAAATATACATCTGTATTAATACCAGATTTTTATTAAAAGTTAATCTTGATAGAAATATCTTTATTCAATAAATACTTTTGTTTTAAGTGTTTGGACAATGATCAATTACTTACTTTAATCAATATAGCAAAAGCCCGACAAATTATCCTATTAATAATATCACACATTTTCTGATAAAAAATAATTTTAATAATAATATTGAAATAATATAAGATTTTATAAGAACAACCAACTTATTTAAATTTCAAGAATATTCTACTATTTATATTTGTTAATTTAATTACTGAAACAATGTATTAATTTTATATCATTTTTAATGTAAATTCACTTTGCTATAGACAGCATAATTTGTTCTATAGGTCAGTTCAAATAATTTATATAAATGCCGAATTCGCCGTTATATGTATATATATATATATATATATATTATGGTTAGCCATGAAATCAATTAACTCATCTGACGACTAAACAGTCCGGCGTCGACATCGGTGATTAAATCTCAGCCGGACTGGACTATTCAGACGATGACTCACAGGTCCATACATAACACATTGAAAAAGTCGAAATAAATGATTATGGTAAACATCACACCACACGTACTGTATAACACACTCGAGACACTACTGAGAGTTGATGAATTCGAATTACACCAGCTAGACGATAGTTTGCCAAAGTATGTTGTCAAATCAGTATGCTGCGCAAAGACTCAACTGTCGCCTGAAAACTTGCCAATTGCATCCGTCCGCAAACAATATGTATCTTCCTTTATTAGAAGTAGTATAGTACGTTATGTATGTATATATATATTATTTTAATATAATTATATTATTTTAGGCATCGTTTGTTTTTTAATGTGTTGTAAGTACTTTTTTAATCTGCAATATACAGAGAACAAATATTTAAACATTTATACCGCTATTTAATAAATAAACGTTGCTAACGCCAATGTTAAATTAAAAAGTGAATTCAGAGGCTTGGATGACGGAAAAAACAAAGTTTGAAATGGTATTTAACTTTGTGGCAGTTCACCAATTAATTTCAAAACATTGTACGATTATGAGAGATTAGTCGTGCGTATCGTCGATTTGCGGCAACATGTAATTTCCTTGCAGAGGACTAACTCTAATAGAAATTAACATTTCTGATAAATGTTATCTTCAAACACGTACAATATAATCTGTGTAATAAATTGTAGAATAGGTAAAAAATAGGGATACAATTTAAGATAAACATGTTAAACCTAAGGAATTAACAACTAAATAACAAACAGTAATTTTTTGAAATATTAATATTTTCAATATAATATAAATATATATAGCCTATATATGTATATAAATAGTATACAATATAGGCTACATAATGTCATATATTTACAAACCAATATTTAGCATTTTTTAAAGATAACGAAATTGACCAATATAAATTTCTTTTAGGCTAATTTATTGCAAGAAGGCTACCTAGGCACGTATTTCATAGCCACATTTATTATAAAAGAATATTATAGTACAACTGAATACAAGCCATATTACAGATAATGTGGAGATTATTCATAGTCTATACATACAATAACTAATTATATTAATAATATTATATCATGAAGATGGATTCTTATGTTGTTATATTGTAATAGTATATATTAATTAATTAGCTAACTATAGAAGAAAGTTTATTTTTATTGAATATTTTCATTTTGATTTATTTAAGTCAATAAAGTGTGTTATATCATTCAAATTACATTATTTGCTTAGCTATAGCAATGTGAATATATTGTTATATGATATACAATGTATTTTCAGTACAAAAAATATGATTGACGATGTTCATGCGTTCAATGATGTCGATGCTTAAACACCCATAATCGTATCACCCAAAAAGATACAAATTTTTAGTTACAGACATTGACAAACATAAATAGAATTTACTCTGCCGTCATAATCATTTAGATAGTAGGAGTCGAAAATAATCTTCCGCTTTACTGTGAGGCTCAAATTATGTTCCTCATTCTTTACCCTATTGGCATCGAATTGAACGTCTCCAGAACTTGATACCGCCTGTCCGCTGGTTGCCCAGTGCCAACCGGCGTCAGGTTCCTCTGCATGATCAAGTTGAACCCCGCCTATCCACATGGAGTAGCAGGTGACCTGTGAACATGCCCATCTATGCGCTATGTTCTTCTTCGGCTCTAAAAAAGATGTGTTATATATATATATATGTTTATTTTGTTATCATAATATGTAGATCATTTTAAGCTATTCATCAAATAAAAACAATTAATACTTATTGTCACAGTAATAAACATAAAATACATATTCAAAGGTGTGATTTATCATATGGATACATCAAGTTATGTAATACTTTAAAAATAATATTGCTTGCAAATTACTTTGGTATACCGTAAACCGTAGTAAGGTTGCATAAAACACCCTTTTAAAAAATTGATGGTTATGAACCGTTTAATTAAATGTAGTCGTATTGCATAAAAAAATAAAACTTTGACGACAATCTGATACGCAAAACAAAATATGATAGTTATCCAATGTTCAGATACATTGTCTTATAGTGTAATAATAAAACGAACGATGTTAAAAAAATTGATTATTAACAATTAACAATATAATAGTTATTTACTAAATTGCTAATAAGGGCTGGACGTTATTTATAAGTATTGCTTCATCTGACTATAATTTCGGACAAATTTGTTTCTATTAAACTTACATAACAACACTAACAATTCGATCAACTTTACCTGAATCCATAAATTGTTTCCCGATCGTCTCAACCTGACTTTGCTCATTCAATTCAGCAAGCTTCGCTCCCTCACGTCCACACTGGTTTCTCGCTTCCAGCCAAGTTCTGGAATCCGTCGATATCTTGTAGCGCAGACTGCCAATTCTGTCTGTGTAGCTGCAAGTCATGGGTGTAAATATCTGACCCTTGTCAATAGACGAAATGATGGGCTTTCGAGGTGCGAAAAGGTAAATTCGACAAATACGCCGATTCTGAGCGGTTTCGAATGAAAACATGCAGCAACTCCTACTTCGACATTCAATGGAACATTCAATAAGGCTTCTGTCATCCAGTTCCAAACTTGATAAATACTTCCTGAATGATTCCTGGGAAGTACATAGGCTAGGCTTATCTAAGTTTTCGTAAAAAACTTTAGCTGTCACTTGGCCAAATATTATTATTACAGCGAAAAGAATTTGTGAAATAAATGATTTCATTTGAATATAAAAACTACTTCAAACGTTATTATGTGAAGCCACTTTTAGGAAGGAAAAAGTACAATATCCTACTTAGAGAAAATAAAAAGTCGTTTTTAATGTCTTCAACAACTCGTGTATAATTATACACGAGTTATAGTTGTTAGATTATAATCTAATAACTATAATGAAACTATATTGCAATGAATTTGACTGTAAAACATTTCGATATCTAGCTCACTGTCTATTATTGAATATGTTTATATTATCACGCGTTTGTACTTATTCGTATATATAGGAACAACTCACTTATTTTAATGTTGACATATTGTTTATTTGTTTAAAATCATGTACATATAGCTAAAATATTGTTTAATACTTGTATATCCTAATCAAAAAGCTGTTTTAACCTTTAATATTTGTTAAACATTACATTCGAATGTCGAAAATATTATTTATATTAATTGTTATCTATTTTTTAAAATTTAAAACTTGTATACTATTTTGTGCATTTTTACTAAAACAAATTCGATTAAAAATGTATTTGAACACATTTAAAATATACTAATTTGATGTACCTATTTCCCTATGAAGAACTATTTATTGTATATTGGAGAAACTCGCTCACGTATTACATAATATCAATTTTCATTAGTATGCTTTTTGACTTTAGTATAATGACCAAACATAATGCTCAGCAACTATTTAACAAAGATAAAACTGATTGAATAAACTTTAAAGATTTAATGTGTATTATTTCTTGGTAGATTGCAATACAACTGATATCAACAACAGTTTGGAACTTGCAAAACATTGAGATTTAAAATCTATAATTTAAAAGTCTTTACAATCCAAGGCGAAGCGTATACCATGTTATGATATTATGTTCATCAGACAAAATAACCTAATACTTTAAACATTTATTGATTGTATATATATATATATATAGCGGACCAAGGGGTTTAGTGTGGAAATCTTTAAGATATACAATGTAAACGAAGTATTCCTTGCAGACCTCGAGGTAAACCTTGCAGACTTCGTTTAAATTGTAAATCTTAGAGAGATGTCCACACTGAACCCTTTGGTCCGCCATAATACATATACTAACTTAATTATGATAAAATAAATGTTTGACAAATAGATGTATTATATATATTTTGTTGTTAAATATACAATACTTATTTTATATTCGACAGTATTTATTGACAATACTGTAGGTGCCAGAATCAAGGAATATTCTGTATTATTCTGCATTGCGTTCATCCATTTGTAAAGTCATAACAAATTTAATTGTGCCATTGCTTAAAAATGATAATATATTTCGAATATTGCTTGCTCTGATCCAAAAAAGCAGTTTGAACTCAAATTTAAGTAATATATATATATATATATAGACGTAAAGTTTCCTTCAATTCATAGAGATATCGTTGAGTGGAAATGACTATGTTTGTTTTAACTTGTTTAAAAAACATTAACTTTTAACAGACATTACCATTTTCTATACATGAAGGTCTTTAGAAGGGGGTGTATACTGCCAACTCCAAAAGCATCCTTCCCATTGTCAGACTTCGCGGATGTTTGGTACATGTATGCATGCATTGCCTCCAATAAATATGATAGATATGACAATATCGATGTTTTTTATGATTATGTCATGAAAGGATCATTTTTAAAAACATGAGAAACAATTAATCAAGCTCAAATATACAAATAGGGTGTTTATAAATCAATATTAGGCGATAAATGTGAAAATCTGATAATTGAAAATTTAAAAAATAACATTTTTACACAGAAAATTACATTTTATACAGCTAATTCCAAGTAAATAGATATCTATACGTTTTGGAGTGATCTGAGTTGCAGAATTTTATATTTCAGAGGACTACCTGATCTAGACAGATCATATAGATCTAACGTGAATAGTCCAGATCACAAAGTAACATGCTAGCAATGTATTTTGTTTATCGTCTCCAGAATCAGATGATTTGGATTTCTATAATAAATAATGTCAGCCTATAGTTGATAATACATTTTAATTTAACTTGTCCGAAGTAAAAGTCCATATGTTTTAAGTCAAATAAATCGACCCCCTACTAGCATATCTCATCAAATTGGAATTACTTACGGCGGTTGATTACAACAAATTCTTAATTTGAGTCACTAAGGTTATAATCAATGCTGAAATAATGTATTTTCTAAATTTTCTCATTAATACTGCTTGATCGTAGCACTTTATATCTAATTAATTCTAATAAATAATTCAAACATTAAAATTAATAAAATTAATAAACATCAGTCAAATTAAAAATAAAGTAGCGTGTAAAAACACTTTATTGGGTATGTGAAACAAATAAAAGTCACGACGTTTCGGGTGTCTTTAACAAGTGAATAAACATTAGACAGAAATGCAGGCTTTAAATCATAGGTAAATGGTGTTATGCAATCAGATAATACATGAATGGAGTTAGAAGTGCACAAAGAGAGTCAAATAAAATCAAGTAAATCGATGCCTAAGCAGCCATTGCTTAAATTGGTCTGTTTCCTTATTATAAACAAGGCTTCACAGACTAATTGGCTTTTAAGATCATGAATTTGTGAAAGAATTTTCCAAACAAAGGAGTGAATATTATTAGGACCGTAGGAGTTAAGGTGTTGAAAAACCAGAGAGGTGGTCGATTTACAATGCTCCGTAATGCGGGAATGAATAGATCTGGCGGTCTGACCCACGTAACTAGAATTACAAATGTTACAGGTGATAGAATAAACAACACATTTTTTCCCACACAGATTCGGTTTAAAACTAGTAAGACAGGAAACACAATTGTTTTTGCAAGGTAAGGATTCGCGTTTATCTCTAAACTGCCATCCTATAAAGGCTTAGAAGTAGTAAAAATAATCCTAATACGATCATTTAAATGAGTCTTAAATTCTTTACATCAGTCAAATTGTTTAGTATATATCGTAATATACAAATACATGTTTATTTCAGTAATATGTAAGAAACTTATTTAAAGAAATACTACAAGTTATTTTTGTAATTGTTTTATTAAATGCCAAAAGAGACTCCCTGATTATTAAAACTCAAAATAAACAACTTATAGTATTCAAAACATCTATTTAATTGTTTCGTTGTCTTTGGTCTATTATGTAAATAAAATATAAATGGATATGACGTAATATAAATTTTATTGATTGAAGCACAGTCAATGTGTTCTAACTATTGTTAGTCTTAAATATGATCTTATGCTACTTTGGCATTACGAACACACGACGTAATATACCAAGAAAAGAGATGAAAACTTAATTACTTATTGATTTTAAATGATTATTTCCTCTCTATAAACCGCAAGACAGAATGGCGGACGAAAGGCTACAAACGTGTTTGCAAACCAAATGTCTAAGAATTTTCTTCGAATATAAGAATAATTCCTCGATTTGGAAGAATTGTCTTTCAATTAAACGAATTTTATTTGAATTTAAATAAATAAATGAATTGTTTTCCTTTTGGAAGAATTTTCAAATAATTGTATTCGAATGAAAGAATGATTTCTGAAATTGGTAGAATTTAAATGATTGACTTTCAATTGAACGAATTGTCTTTCAATTATTGAAGTAGTTTTCTTTGAATTAAAACAATGATAATTTAGTTCGTTATATGACAGAGGTTATATTGGGAACATTTTTATAAGCCATTTTTATAGCACTATTCTCGGAATCATTAGTCGTCGCACTGAAACTGTTGTTTATGACTAGAAAGCATATATGTATTGTATTTTAACTATTTTATATTATACATGACATTTAATATTTTATGTTGACATTTAATTTTAAATAATAATAAATAAATAAAATGTAATCTATATGACAACAAGTAGGCAAAATGATATAATAATAATCAATGGATATACAAAACGCAACTTTGTTGAAACACGTTTACTAAAATAATCTGACAAAAATATTGATAAAGTTCTCATTACAAAAAATATTCAACAAGTTTGTAATCTAGCTAGTAAACAAGTAATTTAGTGTATAATATAATCATTTAGATTGTAATAAGCACATATGTATAGTTTAAATAAATATTTAATACCTAAAATGTCATTTATTAAACAGAACATGTGTTCACCACACCCGTCATTGTTTAATACACGGATAAGCTCAACTATAACGCTGGAAACAAGTTATACCATACTTTGTGGTACACATTACAGACATTGACACACGTAAATAGTCTTCGTATTCGCCTTTTCGTCGTTCAGCCCGTAATATTCGATAAAAATGGAGGTTTTCGAAACAACGAGACTCAAATGATGTTCTTCCTGTTCCGCGTCGTCTAGGTCATTGTATCCGAGGAGCGAGATAATCGGTCTACCGCTTGTGGCCCAGAACCAGCCCCCACTGGGCTCAGCGGAGATCTCGAGTTGAACACCGCCGAGCCAGATGTTGTAGCAATTCACAAGTTTGCAGATCCATTGATGCGCCTTGTTCTTCTGTTCTACATATAATAACAGAAGAGGAGTATATTTCTAGGTTTCTTAAGTTGATAATATGCATGAAGAGTGTCATATTTAAATTGCATAATCCCGAGTTCCTGTCGAACCATACAAATAATAACACACTGATTAATTAGAAAATTTGATAGGAATTTAAATGTGTGGCGCTGAGTGGAAATAATATTATTGAGAATATGATATGTTGAGGGAAATGAAGGAAGATGAGTTTCGATATCTGACATATATAATTTCATTTTTACGTTTACTTAGAAAATCGAAATTGCAACCGTCTTTAATTAAGCTAATTTTGTTGAGAGTACAATTTCTCTTGTCATACGGGAATTGTTGCTAAGCATAACATGTCTCACAATAATAGTGTCGTTAATTATAATAAGTGTTTTATAAATTAACAAATCATCGGATCATATGTTCCAATAAAATCTTATTTGTTGCTTTTAAAATCGCTCTAAAACTTTTACTTGTATAATATACATCATATTTATCTGTCAATTACATTTGTTTATTTTCCTCTTTGAATGTTCTATGTGTCGGCTCCCTGAAATTATCAAATGGCCGGACTAAAAACTCGCACCAGTAACAAACAAAATCACTTTTTTCGAATGTTATGGCTTGTTTGAGATTAAAAAAACATGTTCTTTAACATTTTAATTCGTTCATTTATTTTTCATATTTTTGAAAAATCTCCTTTTAATCGATTAAATAATTCAAAAATGATAAAATGTTCTTAGTGGATATTTTACAGCTTCGATGTATATGTTTTGAATGTAAGGAAACTGTATTTATAAAGTGTTTGATTACCATGAAAGGAATGTTAACCATATTAATTCTAAACGTTTGACACATCAATGATATCTTCAGTATATTGGTATCTGTTAGAACTATATAAAACAACGTTCTTCTCTTAGTTTTACAAATTATAGATCATATTTGTTGAAACATTAAAGAATTACATGTTTTTATTATTATTCAAATTACTTATCAGATTTGAATAAAATGCAGACTATTATTTTCTGAACGTTTCTATGTAAAATATTTGTAACGTTGTATTTTAAAATATTAGTATGTAGTAGGTATGTAATTATTTGTAAATTATTATGTATATTGATCTTTAAACTAAACCTTTAAAGGAATACAGCTGTGTGTTCGTAATTATTAAGTAAGCAATAACTTGTCAATGTTTTTTTCAAGATTAAGTTAGTTTTGTCATGAATGTCAATAACATTTTACTAACAACTAACATAATATGAATTTATAGGCATAAAGGGGTCCACTGAACAAATATACTATCGTATTGTATTAACAATAAACAGTTATAGTAATAATAACATATTCATAGCTGTCAAATAAACAAAATTAAACAAATATTTTAAACATAAACGTTAATAATTTAATTTGTTGAATAATAATTACTGACAGATTACTGACACTTTAAGCATAATGGATAACAATAAAGGCATGACCTTAGCCATTACCACTAGTATCAAACTTAAATGGGAGACACATTAACCAGAAATTCAAGTTACCTAATTCCAGAAACTTTTTCCCGATCGTCTCAAGGTGACTCGGATCTTCCAATTCAGCAAGTTTAGCCCCTTCACGTCCACACTGGTTTCTCGCTTCCAGCCAAGTTCTGGCCTCCGTCGATATCTTGTAGCGCAGACTGCCAATTCTGTCCGTGTAGCTGCAAGTCATGGCTGTAAATATCTGACCCTTGTCAATAGACGCGATTATGGGCTGTCGAGGTTCGAAAAGGTAAATTCGACAAATACGCTGATTCTGAGCGGCTTCGAATGAAAACATGCAACAACCTTTACTTCGACATGCAATGGAACATTCAATAATACTTGCGTCATTGAGTTGCTGGCTTGATAAACATTTTCTGAGAGTATCTGGTGAAGTGCACAGACTGGATTTATTCACGTTATTGTAAAAAACTTGAGCAATCGTAGTAGGGCCATATAAAATTAGTATCGTAATAACAACTCGTTTAAGGAAAGATTTCATTTAAATATAACTGACTGTCTTAATCTTCAAATAAAATAAAAATATGCCACTTTTATAGTTTTCACAATATTTTATGTTCGTAACACAGATGTACTCAAATCGTATAGAAAGGAATTTTACAGTGAAAAAATATGTCTTGGCTGTATAAATAATGTTCTCATTGTCTGTTGTTAAATTGTTTAAGATTATCACGCGTATGTATTTATTTGTCTAACAACAACGCAATATTTTAAATAGAAGTTTTTTTTAAATTTATGTTTAAATCCTATCTCAGCAATAATATATTTTGAATATTTGTATTTGTAGTTATATAATATTGTACTTTAAACATTTCATTTGAATTTCGACTTATGTATATTCAGCATGTATTCAATAATTTCGTTTAACTGTGTTGTAACCCAATAAGTCAAAATAGAGTTTGTAAACTAGGCTTTTATTAACTGAAAAGCAAGTAAGTGTAAATG
>JAUZND010060574.1:5767-18251 GCA_034780555.1 Coelogynopora nodosa | reverse complement strand
TTGTCTGTCTATATATCTCAGCTCAAGCCCAATTAGCCCCCCCGGTTCCGCCGTCCCTGTTTAGTATACAATTGTATATCTAACCACCCTGAATCACCCAATTTAATTTTGTTATTTTCAACTCTGTGCTTCATGTCACTATTTCTCCACATTCTCATAGCATTAAGTAGATGCGAACTGGCCAAGGTCATTCGTAATTTATGAGTGACCCTGGCCAGTTTACATCTACACTTGTATTAGTTCATACTTTCTGTTGCTAGTGGCTTGAATGTTCACTGATGAAAACCCTTATCTGGAAATCAAAAATTTTAGCAATATTAATAATACTTACATAAACATAAACTATACATAAAAACATTGATCACTTTATTAGGAAATATATAAATTTATATTTTTTGATTACCTACAGATGTATTCATCTCAAATAGGTCTAGTTGGCTTGGGGATTGGGATAAAGCAACCATCTATAGCCATAAAAGTAGATGGAAATCTTTCATTGAATATAGCTGTATTGATAGTTATGTCTGGGGCAGGGAAAATTATCCATTTATAGGCTTTATCAACGATTTTGTTGACATCATCTGCAATAACCCAAGGAAATCTATATAATACAGCTATTATATAGATTTCCTTGAATAACCCTGGAGACAGCTGGTTGACTTACCCCTACATGTTCTCCTACCCCTACTTGAAAGCCTGGATCAGATAAGTATTTCAAAACTAGTGCAACTTTATAGAAAAAGTCAGCTAAAAATAATAAAACAAAATCATAACTTCCAAACACAATTATCATACTTTTTAAAGTTTTGTTTTCTTTTAAACAATTTGACGATTACTGAAAAAATAATTAGTTTAATACCTATAGTCGTTTGATGTTATCCGCGTCAAAACGATACAAATTCTCTATACAGTTCAGTTGTAAATCACGTCTGTTTTTATAGTTTTTAATATTATTCACATCAAGAAATGCCGCCATCTTAATTCAGATCAATCTCAACACATATGAGATAGATCGGTGAGATTGAGATAACACTTATGAATACCGATCTGAGATCAATCTCAGTCTCAACAATAAATCTCCTAACTTAGATCTCAGTCTCTCATCTTAATCTCTTGAGATCAATCTCACTTTTATAAATACGGCCTATTATGTCGTATAAAATTATAGACGACAAACAAATAACCTTTGGTATCCACATATTCTCTCTTTATTTTAGATATTTTAAAATTAATCAATACAATTTTTTAATAATTACGCCATATTACAGATATTTCAATGTAATTTAGTTTTAAAAATATCGTGAACAATGTTTGATATTTATAATTATGGTATTCAAACTTTTCACGACCAAATGATGGCTAACTAAGTTAAATGCAATACCGTAAAATGCTTCAACTTTAGCTTACGTAAAATTAACAGTAAGCAATGTTGACTATTATAAAAGGTAATGAAAAATACATACACAGTTTGAATTAAATATTTAGTTCCAACATCTGACAAGTGCCTAATGAGATTAGCATACCAAAAAATCTCTCCATTCTTTAAATGCGTCTGTGTATCTACAATACCACCGCCTATGACGGTCTTCCACCCACCCCTCCAAATAGTTGACTTCTCTGGTGAATTATTTCTCTTCTTTGAGACTATGTACATAGCTGTGGGTCAGCCTTTTTTCTCAAAGTTTCTCTCTGCCCTAATGTTAAACAATTTTTCCAATGGGAGCGCGTTTTATTGAAATAATTTATTTCTTCCTTTTTTAGTAATAAAATTAGTCTCGTCTCGCCTGTTTAAAGCAACAAAATCGTCGCCATTTTTTGTGGAAATCTTTCCTGCTTCATTTTCTTTTCCGAAGTAGATTAGTAACTGATACGTAGAATGTTTTCACTGTACTTTTAGTCCAATAAATAGTCTTCGAAACTTGACAGGATGATTTATTGAGTTTTTGATGCTCAATTAAGGAAAGGAAAACTTAATTCATTAAGCATAAATCTTTAAATAAATATTTAATTTGATGGAAATTACGTTTTCTACAGGTCTTAACAAAGTTTCGATTACTTATAATTTACTCAATTTTCACATTTAATCAGTTTATTTATTTTAAACATTTATATTTTTAAAGTTATGATATGATTTTTTCTGGCGCTTTATATTTATTTACATTATAATTATATGTCTAACTCGTCATTATATGAAACATTAATAATTAAAAATAGTGTAAAGAATGTTAAATATGAAGTGCGTATATTGTTTAATAAATTGAAAAAAAAATTATACTTTAACGACTACTGAATGCATTAATAAAATTATTAAAGTGATATTTATGCATTTATGCATTAACGTAAAATAATATTAAATAAACAAATTTATCTAAATATTTAAGAAAATATATTTTGACTATTTTTTCTAATCTATTTAAAAAATTATAAAATTGAAAACACAATACTTCACTATCGTATTTTGCACAGTGAAAAATAAAATGGTATCATGGAGTCTGCTTATATGCATATATAGTTATAATGACTAAATTGGTATAAATACAATTTTATGATAATTTTTATTATTTAAAGTGTATTAATGAGCTATATACTACCAACATAGAAATATATAATAAAAATAATATTCAATCGTAAAACTGAACATTTATAATATAACTCTTACTCATAATTATTAGTGCTAAGAATATTGTATGGATATATATATATATACTTTATTTTTATTTAACATATATATTACGCACTTTACACACTATGCATAATTTAATTTAAAACATAATTTTCTTAACAATTATTTCATTTTTTAAATAATTAACATAAATTATACCTGAAATAGAAAAAATATTAATTTTATTATAGTGTTACATATGTAACATTCACTAACAAAATTATAACATTGTAAAGTTTGTCGTTTTTTCATACAGTAATAAAATTTATTTCGATAAAATACGTGTCAAAATTATAATAAAACAATTTTGAATTGGTATACATTCTATTGCGAATGTTTTAATTATTCAAATAAGTATGAAATATATGAGATAACCGCGCATGTTTATCTAGTTCTGTAAACAAATTTCAAAACCATGAAAACTCTCAGTTTAAAATAAAACATACTAATAATACATAATACATACACTCACAAACAAGAAATTATTTAAATGCGCTTTTAGAGGTAATATTAACATGGTTTTGTTTATATCGCCAGCACAAAGTTGATTATACATGGGTAAAGTCAAGAATAGGATAAAGATTAGTAAATAATACCTAAAAAATAACTATGTTTTCAGGTTGACTTTAAATTTAGTAAATAAGCATTGCATCGTTGTGTAGGAAACAGATTATTTCAGACATGAGAGACACATTTAAAGAGTCACAATAATTAGTGCGTCATGTTTTTGTGTTAAAAATAACTATTAATGTTGAATATTCTGATTGTCGTGTGAGCGTTTGTAATGTCATTTAACGGTTTTGGTAGATTGATCGGTGGATATACAAAAAAAACTTAAGTATGATGTGATATTGATCAGGATCCAGTAAAGAGACACTGAAGCCCTAAACGGCCACTAAGCGTGACACGACACGACGCAGAACATTGTCAACTTCAGTTTCGTTGCGTTGCGTCGCTTGAAAAGTATTTATTTAACTTGTTGTGTAACGTCGCGTCGCGCTTGGTGGGCATAAGCTTTAATACCGGAGTTGGTGCATTTCTCCAGGAAAGTTTTGTTACGATTTATTTAATTTATAAAATAGATAATTACAAATATATAGAAAATACTTGTAATTTGTTTTATTAACAACAGAGAAAACTGACATTTGTCTTTGCTTCCTGAGTGGCAGCTGAGTATTCAATTATAATATTAATTGTTCTGTCACCCTATATACCTACATAACTGACAATCACCTAATCACCATCTCTTGCAGCACGTAACACGGTGACGGGCGAGAATTGCGAGAGTTTTAATGTCAGTGTAGAGACGGATAAACACTCGATTCAAAAATCCTTTCGAGACTTTCGGCAACTGAGCAATCCTTTAGCAGGAACTAACTGCTCCAGCTTTGTCTACACGAAGGGTTCCAGAGACATCAATAGCAAGCCTTTTGGTGAGTTAACGCTAGGCTTATATATATATGAGTGTTTTTCACGTTATATTTTGCAATCCAATCTGCATAACAATACCTATGATTAGACAAATTGAATTAAATATATCTAATGTTAAATTTACCCCATTTTAATCAATTTAAAATGTTATCAACATTGACCGGTCTATTATAATTATTAATTTATTTAGTATTAGAACTTTTTAAAAAATATCGTAACTACTTTTAACTCATATATATCTTTTTAGACATTACAGATTAATTGGGAAAATGTATAGAGTATGTCGCACAATATGTGTCAATTGTATTAATTAAAAAATATATACATGTTATGAATATTAAAGTTTCGGTACTCGTATCTTGATTATTATTAAATATATTTTCACACGGTATTAAGAACAGAACATATTTTTAGTTTACTGCATAGACGTACTCTAGTGTGTTTTGTTGCTGAAAATAATACTTGTCAGTTAAGGTTTATTTAAATTCAACATAATGCAAATATTGCGATATTTTTAGATGATAATCTAATAATTTTCTAAATAAATTTCAAAATGGTGTCAGCATCTTATTTCACAAATGTGATCTATATTTTGAACGATTCTTCCATTCTCGTTTAAACTATACATCTGTGACAAATAAATATTTTGTTGTAAAATATAAAAATATAATAAAAAAACATTGATGATTTTAATGCGTTAAACCAACACTTAAAAACATGGTCGGAGATTCTTATAAGTGTTATTACTTATTGATAAATTTTATATAATAGATATCAACCATGACACGTTATGGTAGTAAAAGTTTTAAAGTATTATATAAATAAAATATAAGTATTTAAGTGTAATTTGATAAATTTTAGCAGAAAAAATCTTGTTAACGTTTGTAATTTATTGCTAAAATATCCGTTAAGTTTCTGTTCATATTTCACTTTATTTTTCCAAAGAATGTCGTACACGTTATTCATGGTATTGAATATGGATAGATAATTTGCTTAAAAATTACTGTATTACTAGTATACTTTAACTATCAAAAACACTTATTAAGGTAAATACCGGCAGGTAATCAATTAATCAAAATGCCCAAAACGTACGAATGATTTTATTTCAAAACATAATTTTTTATTTTGTTTATTTTGATTAAGGATAAAATATTTTAAATTGTTGTTAATTATATAAAATTAGTATTTTAAAAACTGCAAACTTATTGATAAAAAAATTATAAGTTCAAAGGAAATAAATAACATGACTTGTATATTTCTTCTAAAAGCAGCATGTACAAATAACAGTCAAAGTTAGACTACGTTTAGTATATATTTTTCTATATTAATCACTGAATCAATATAACCTAATTCTGAGAGACATTTTATAAAAACTTTCTTTTCAATTAAGTGAAATCAGTCACGCGCGTTTTTTGTTTAATAAACTATAACCTACATGATTGTATTATAGACTGTATTTTCCATTAAAAAGTAACCTATTGTGTAGTGGTCTTGTATGTGTATATATCTCTGTGCTCATATATTCCTGGAGATATTACACTTATAAAGTTCCCATTTTAATATTACATATTGAACTGTTCTAATCACTGCACAACTTCGTCATATAATTATACGCTATATTACATAAATCGTTGCCTATATATGTTTTGTTTAAAAAGTGTCATGTTCTGGTTTGTATGCATTTATTTATTTAGTCTACAGCAATCCAGTGACTGGAGAAAATCGTCCACATTATACAATTGTTCCCCTAGAGCGCTCCATTCAATCACGACCTTATATTGGTAAATGTATTGTTTGGACGTTTCCAAACTTTGTACCCATAGATTTTTTTGTAAAAGTTAGACTGAATTACAACGAAAAGATTGATTAACACTATACAATATTTAAGTCACAATAGTTAATATAGATATTATAAAAATATAAAATTATAATGGTTTAAGTCAAGTTGATGTATTTAAATTTTAGTTTTAAATAATAACGTTTTCCTTAAATAATTAATGTCTAAAGGAAATGCTATAATATTTTATTTGCTTCAAAATAATTGTGCTCTAACATCTCAGCATTAGTTCTTCCCTTAATTATATTTTGCTAATCCCCATAGGTTTCATCTTCCAATCGAAATGTACAATTTAAGTAACATTTTATTCAGTTTAATTTTTATACAATCATTTATGGGGCTCGCACGATAACATTTGCATGCTGATCACTGTTATATAATTCTGCTTCAAATTAAATTCGTCGCATGCTGATTTATAAAGATATTTAGAATAACACAATTATCAATGTAATTAACAACTCATATTTATGCATTTAAATTAGTTTTGCTCAAAAGAAAAAATGTAAAACAAACTGAACGTTTTTTAAAACTTTACATATTTCTATTATTATTTTTATTATTTATTTTTAAATGATTTGTATTGATTGATAAAATTCATATTACTTTTGATTATTAGTCAATATTGTATTAGTAAATATATAAGGTTTTCAAACACGTTTGTTTTTTTGTTTTTTTGCTGTTGAGAAAAATATATATTATTTTGTATATTATGTTGTCAACACAGCACATATCACCACTTTATACAAGGTGATGATCTTACAAATATTCAGTAATGCGGTACCATATTTTAGGGTATGACAAGTGCCATATGCCACGTGACGTGGGTGCCACTATAAAAAGGGCACAATTCCAAAAAATAAAGTTTTAATCAACTAGATAAAATGGCATTGCAATACGACATGGGGGCAATTTCAGCGTTTGCCCTAGGGGCTTACTTCCCTAGATACGTTATACTGCAATAATGGTTGGATGTCTTTTATTAGGAATAAACATATATAATTTGGGCCTAAAAAGCGTTTTAGAACATTGTAGTATATCATTTCGGAATACCTTGCCTTCTTAATGGAATAGTTGTATAATTTTAAATTTAATATTGCATTTTTTTGTATATTGCACATCGTGAATACTAAAAGTTCTCTAACTGAATATTGAACTAAATATATCATTTAAAAAAGCAATTTTTAGGGACAAATTTTTTTAACAATTTGTCTATTCTTAAACATTTTCTCTTGACAACATATTTTGTTCACCTATTTTACCTGGTGTAAAATCTTTTTGTATGTACTATCTCATTTTATTACATGTCTTCTACTTAGTTCGTGAAAAAACTGAAAAAATCTGATTCCTCTGCACAACAACAACAGTGACATTAGATTAACAGTGTATCAAGTAAAGGATTAGCATGTTGCATACATTAGTAGTATACAAAGCACCATCTAGAATTTGGATTTGTTGAAATACATTTACAAAAAGAAACCAAACTCTTGTCCACGATCGCTTCCACGTTATCTTGTGGATCATGTCTCAGATAAATTAGAATTGACTGTTTCCTAATTGTAGTTTACAGAATAATGGAACAGTCTTCTTTTCTTAATATATGTATATTGTTTGATCGGTTTTTCTTCAATCAATCTAATAAAAACAAATTAAAAAATTAAAAATTTAATCAATCTGTGAAGTAAAACTTTGTACTTTTTAAGTATTTTTTAATGAAATTCAACCATTGGTGTTTTCTCTTTATTTGTAATATTTTTACTACTGATGTGTAAAGACCCAAAACATTTCGAAAATATGTTTTCCTTTTTTTCTTTCATTTTATACAAAATTTGACGTTATTTCTGTCATAAACCTTTTTCTGCTTCTTTTCACACACTTTATAATAATGAATATTTATTTCCAAAAATAAATAGAAGAAAATCATACACTATTAACGTATATTATAAAGAGCTTATCAAGTCAGATTATCAATTCGTTGCTTTTTAAGTACAGATTTGTTTGTTTTATTTTATCAAAATTTTAAAACGTTATACAACTCTGTCTAACTGTTGGACTGGTTTCATTCAGAACGTCTCAATCATCGTGTATTTTATGCAAATATTTTTTATATTGAATGAATTCAGTTGAATTAAAATGTGTACTTATTTTGAAGCGTTAAATAATTCAAATTTTAATTTTTAAAAATTTAATATTTTATAATTATTATTTATATAAACATGTTTTAATAGTATATGTATATCTTTAAAAACACACATGCAACAGCATAAATATATATAATATGTTTAGCGTAATGTTATTTAATTGTACTATTTTAGAATATAGTATAATATATGGATATGTTAAGATCAAAATGCGTATGCTTGTAAAAATATTTTTAATTAACTGCTATTTTACACAGAATAGTTATTCAATTTTTTGTATTAATCATTTCGATACGTATTATCTATATTTGATCAATCTATATATAAACATATAGTAAAAGTGCGATTTTCAAAGTATTTCCTTTATTAAATAAACAATAATTTTATTACAATATTTAACAAAATATTACCTTAAAGTTAATGTTCTTTATTGTGTTAATCTGTTATTTAAATAGCCTAACTATCATTTTGTTCAAACTAGTATTTATTTAAATAGTCCATTCATTAAGTAAGAGACTCAAATTTTATAAATTATTAGTCAAATAGTTTATACGTTTTAAAAATGTATTCAAGTCCATTTGTGTTTAACATTCCATTGGCTATAAATTTGCATTATTAATCCTATTTTAGGTCATGGATAAATTTAGTTTACGTAAAGAAGTGTTCCACTTTTCAGCAAGTATCAGCGTCATGGAAGACATAAAAAATATATTAAAGTCTTTATCTCTATTTATAGTTTTATTATATTATGTAAAATTTGGTAAATTAATTCTGCTTCTTTTTTAGTCAAGTATTAGTGCTGTATTTACATTTATTTTTCGTTCATAAATAGTTCTCAAAATGTATCATAGTGCTGTATTCATAATTTAAACACACAGCTGAGAGTCCTAAGTTCCGCACCATAACTTACTATCACCTCTTTTTTTCTATTGCTTGAAGCATTCTTTTTACGGATTGTCCCCAGGTTTTCTCTTTTGCTTTCCATAGCTTTCGGAGAAGCGAATACTAAACTGTGCAACACCATGTTTATATTTTCATGCACTAGGCCTGTTTCATTGAGCACAATAAACGTGGGACCTTATGAGTCGTTTTCTTATTTTCACAGTTATTGATTGTTTTGTAGTTTACGTTTGTTGTTTTGATATTGTCTCTGAGTATCAATGAAAATTTTGTTATTTAACGTATTATCATCTTTTCATCAGCTGTTAAATTTATTACAGAGTAGCTGCTTGCTATAAATTAATTGGATGATTTGCTTTACTTTATATATTTTTTTATTACACAATGTTATATTTTATTGTTTTATTTCTTGACAAATGCTGGTGTGTTATGTATATCATTTAGCTTGAAAGACTCCAATTTATATATAAAACATTTCATAATTTAATTTTGGAAAATAATTATCTTAATTATTTTTAATAGTAACATAAATAGTAAACTACGTATATATTAACAGCAAAGGACCACCATAAAGAGGAGCCAATTAATACCTTTTTTCGTCTCTTTCGTCCCCCCGTCCCCAACCCTCTCCCCCTCACCCTCCATTTCCGTGATTAAATACATTTTGTCACTAAATACTAAGTTCTTAATTATGCAAGATTTAAGCATAGAATTTGTCTTGAAAAACAAAAGAGTTTTACTAGATGCCCACAGAAAAACAATTTTAATATACCATGTAAAAAGATTATATTATAGTTTTTTTTATTATTATTTGGTCATATTAAACCAAACCGCCTAATTTCGTACATAAATTAATATATATATTATTAGATAAGTGATTTGTCTAAATTAACTAATTAAAGAATATTAGTATTACATTCTAATAGATTGTATAATATTTTTTGAACTCATGTTTATCAATATATTTATTTTACTCATTTTATAGATCCCAGCAATCCCCTAAGTGGTCTCAATGTTCGTTCCTACTCGGTATCCATTGAAGAGCGATTAGTCAATACCAAACCAAGAGGTACGATATAAAAAGAATTAAAAAATATTTTACTTTTTACTCTAATCATTTATATATACAATATAGGGTATATATATATATATATTACTTGCATGTTTATACTGAATATAACGTGTATGAATATTTCTACCCTTTTGTTACAAAGCAGTAATACAATGGTAGATACACAACATTACCGGAAATCTTCATGTAGAAATGAACTAATACGTATTGTTAGTAATGGATTCCTGATATTGCTTTAATAAATGATGCTTGGTTGTGCAATAAATAAAAATTTAATTAGAATAAACCTTGAAACTATTTTGGCATTATGGAATTTGGCTGACTGTGATATTTGTTTATAAAAAAAATCAAAGCATTATTATATATCTCAAAATACGCAAAGGGCATAATTAAAGAAAATTAAAAACATATATCAGTATATATATATATCAATATAAAGGTATTATTTAAAATTTTTAAAAAGGTAATTTTTAGATTTATTAGGCCCTATAATACATCAATGTAATTCATCAGGTCGTAACATGTCGGTAACGTGTCGGTAATATTGAATGCTCCACTATTAGTTTTCATATAAGTATTATTAAAATGTTTAAATAAATGTTTTAGTATCTTTTATTATCGACAAAATTATTTATAATATTTTAATTTTAAAATATTGAAAAATTTGTTTTAATGTACCAATTTATTTAATCATAAGAATATCTAACAGAGGTATAATTTCAGAGTAAACCTCATTTTATAATATGCTAGATAAAATTAAATCTTTCGGTTATTAAAATTAATTTATTAATTATTTGTTAAGTAAATTACAAAAAATAATTATATTTTTATATTAAATAGAAAGATAGAAATAAGCCTCGATTTTTTTATTCATTTTAATTTATTTGGAAAGTAAATAACGAAAGTGTTACTAATTATTTTTTAAATTTTAAATTAGCTTAATAATTCTGATATATGTTTAAACAAATAATTTAAAACTAAATATTTTGAAATAAATTGAAATCGTATTAAATGTACAAAATAATAAAAAACATTAAAAATCATTTTTAATTGTTTTGATATATATTAGATTAAAATATTAGTATTATACTAAATTTATGTTCAATAATTTGCACAAAACTTAGTTTTAACTTTATGGGGATAGATACGATTTATAAAAGTAAATTTTAGAATGAAGCAAATAATTTCTGATATTGGTTCGAAATAAATTGTAAATGATTATACAAATTATTTTTATTTTGCTTGTACGTATAATAATAGAAATGCTCAGCCTCTCCTGCAGTTGTGAATTGCAAATATATAGTGAAATATTGAAATGAATTTCCAAATATTTTATGTTTCACACAACATAAAAACACACTTAAAATAACGCAGACTAATCAAAATCACACTTTGTTTCATTCACAACAATGTGCATTGAGCAATTCAAACTTGTTTAATCATTTCAATTTATTATTTTATTTCAAAGAAACGTCAAACTTTTGTGAAAAATAATTGTTTTGTTTTGATGACAACAACTGTAATGTCTAAAAGTAATTGATTTTTATATGGGAATGATATATACGCATATATGAAAATTCTTTCCCTTTGCTGCTAATAACTTCACTGAGTGACATAATTTAAGATATTTAATCAGGATTTATTGTTTTGTTTTCTGTATTTGTAAATTTTTAAATTTCAAAAAATATAAATTTAGCATTATAAATTTTATAATTTTACTGATTTGCAAGTCTATTCTCATTTATTTATAATACAACTTATATGAAAAGGTTTATTTAAATGGTTTTACCTGTATATTTGAACACACATTTTTTACTAAAACAAACTACAGCTAATTCATTTATAACTCACATAGTTCAAGAATATAGAGTATCTAACGCAGTTTTAATTTTGATTTTAGTTTTTTTTAAATGATTACAATTATACAAATATAATTATATACAAATTATTATTACAAAATTTTTTTATTTTGTGAGGCTACTGATAAGTATACGACAAAACAAATTTTATAAAATAATTTGAACAGAAATATTTAGTTTTTTTATACAACCATTATAGATTGAAATAGAAAGTTATGTATTGCATAGAATTCTGCACCCTCTGTTTCTCTGAATATAGTTACACAACCCCACTATGCTGTAAATTGCTCATACTCGCATTGTATTCCGATCCCATCCCCATTACTTCCAGAGGGCAACACATTGACCGGAGAAGGCCGACGCCAGCAAAAACTGCCGACGAGAATGCGGAGTTACTCCACTGCAACATGCAACGGGGGATCCCCGGCGCACATTAGGAATGCTATCACCGGAGACAACTGCGTCTCCTACGATATTAACAAAGAAATGCGGAGCGAACGAAAGACGACGAGTGCGAGTAAGTTAGGAGCAAAGACATTTAGGGGTCAGGAATAAATACGTCAACTTATTAGTGTTATATGTTTG
>JAUZND010060563.1:0-18252 GCA_034780555.1 Coelogynopora nodosa | reverse complement strand
GTAAATCATGTACTAGCACTTCTGACATCATTTGATTTTAAGCGCTATATAAATATATAATTATTATTATTATTATTATTAGTGTACTGAATAAATACTGCCTGTTTTGCTAGATCATTCTCAAAATAGACATTAATGCAGATAAAGCCCAGTGTCAACCCAACCCCTCTCCCCCCGTGCATGACAGATCCTTACACGTCCCCCGAGCACCTCAAGTCTGACAACACCGGTCCACGCGAGAGAGGGGTCGCCCCTCCACCGTCCTCTCCTCCTGGTAGTTGTCGATGATCTCAAGGTTGCCACCGGCGGCAGTAGTTCCCTTCGACAACAGGACGATCTGCCCCAGGTTCGGGTAACGCCGGTCTGGATCATGGATGCTGTCGGGCAGTTTGAGCTCATTGATCCGCCAGATCGGGAAATCTGAACCCGTTTTTTTCTTATCTGATTTTTATCTGGGGTTTCCCTGTATTTAATGAACATCGTCATTGCCATTCTACCTTCTGTTTCTTGTATTATGGTTATGCCTAATTGAAATGATATATGTTGCTGTGTTTATGTATTTATTCTTCAAATAACCAGGTTTTCAATTATATTATTTTTATTACAACTTGTATATCCCGTAATTATTATTTTTAACGATACTTGTCTTAATTCATTTTATAAATATAATATTTATCCCCTGATTTCTGTACTATATTTTGTCAATATGTTATATGTCAGCAGCATTTTTGCTTTGGAATATTTAGCAAACAGGTGAATAGATTTTAAAATAGAGGGAACATTCCCAACACAAAAATGTGATGAACCCGATATGTTCTGAAAAACAGGCAGAGAACTTTATCTATATTCAGCCGAATAGAGTAAGCTGCCACATTATTTAAGGAGAAACGTTTTATTATTACAAATATTTAGTAAATTATATACAGTACACTTATTTTTATGTGAATGCAATTTGTGCATAGGACGTTACTAAACGGTACCTTAGATTTATACATGATTCATCTAATATTTATCACATAAATGAAGCCCATTCCTGATTTAAAAAAGACTCATAGTAAGTTATGTTTTGGCTAAGCATATGTCTTTTATTGGATCTGCTGTAGGTGTCAAATTAACCAGTTTGTCCTTCGCTGGTAGCGTACTTTTAGAAAACAATTTTTTTTTTAAATTTGAAATTTTTTAATACGATATAAACGTAGGAAGCCCTTACGTTTGGACATAATTTTCAAAATTTATTTTTCATTCTTGTCAGTATAGTTAACATAATAATTGTAATGCTTACATATGGTATTATTCATGCAATAGATATATAGATTCCTTACTCTCACACAGAATAAACAGACAATCCGTTTCTATATGGTTTAAAATGGTTTTTTGTTGTTTTTTTCTATCATGTGTACATATTATAGGGTGCGGCTTATGGGGAGTATAACTGTTATACCTACTATTTTTCGACATGAAATAATGAAAACACTTCAAAAAAAGGGTACGAGTTACCCCATTATATGGTATATATTACATCTATGGCGGCTCAAAAGTTTTACCCTGGATATTATATAATTACCTATTGAAGCAACTATGTATATCTGGTAAATCACAAGAATTACAATTTAAACATAGTATAAATGGTAAATCTCCAGATATACCTAGTCTGTTGCTTCAATAGGTAATTATATAATATCCATGGTAAAACTTTGGAGCCGCCTTAGATGTAATATATACCATATAGATACGGATTGTTTGTTTATTCTGTGCGAGAGAGTAAGGAATTTATTGTATGAATAATACCATATGTAAGCATTATAATTATTTAAACAAGTTAAACGTGGAAATTCTTTAAGAATTACCATTTTTAACGACTTATAAACGTGGTAAATTATTTCGAAAGATGTATGCGTTGTAAATCTTTTATTATTAAAGATTTCTACACAACCCTTATGTGGTGGACCAAAGGGTAAAGTGTGGAAATCTTAACTATTTTAACCAATCATAATACTTTTAACGAGTTAAATGTGGTGATAAAATTACCAATTATTACAGATTTTCCACGTGGTAATTCCTAGAAAATTACCACGCACTATACTTTGTTCAAATGGCAAATATTAGAGATTTAGTACGTACCATGATTTACCAGCTGCCAGGTATACCTTACTTCAATAGATAATTCTTAAAGAAACATTTGAGATGCAATGATATATATTGAGGGAATTTTGTGTACGTTTTAGTAATTATAATTTCGAAATTTATTGAAGAAAGGACAAATTTTTTAGGCTTAATTACTCACCTGATTGTGAAATTTACTATACATGTTATAAATGCGTATCGCTATAGGCTAAACTTGAAACTCAAAAGATATTAATCATTTATGAAATTATAGCCAAAGATACCATAAATAATGTAATAATAATTTTTACAATATTTCAATTTTATTATTATTTATATATTATAACGTAAATTATTTTTCAAACTTAAAAAAACTTAACGCTCATCCTTCCGCACATAGACATCAGTATATAATTTGAAGTTTTCTGAGAAATATGGAAATAATTTGTAAATATGACAAAATTAATATATGAATAACTTATATGATTATATTGAACTATATAATACTATATCAATGATTATTTTTCGCATATGTTTAGAAATATGTGTATTTATTTAATATAACAAAGTGTGTAGTGTTCTCTGACCGACGCCAACTTCTAAATAATAACAGTTATAGAAAATAACTAATATTTTGCTGTTGTTTACACTATTACTTTTATATTCTATACATACTCTTTTCTATAAGAAACACATAACTTTTAAAATTTAAACCGCTAAAAAACCAGACACAAATTTTGGGCGTTTGAAACAGATTTACAAATTTGCGTTCCAACCAAACTTTCGACAGTATTATGCGCGCGCAGTCTGCAATTTTAACCTTTGATGAATAACTATTTAGTTATAGACGCTATGATCCCGGTACGGCATATATAATGCCGGCAAAGCCAGAAAAATAAGGAATTAAAATATTCTGGTTATGCTTTATAATCGTTTCTTTTATGCAGCTGGTTTGACCAAAACTATTGTTTTACAATTAAACTAGTGAGCGATTTTCAGGCACAGCGCGTAAACATTTACATGGATCATAGTTAGTTCTCTTCACACGTACTGCAACAGACGTACTATACAAGCCCATAGACGCGACATTCCAGTTGTTGTCGTTGTCACTCGTGGTCGGGACAAATTAAGCACTAAACTCACCTGGGATCATGAAAACAGAATTGTCCTCACATCTCAATTCTGAGGGGAGATATCAGTTAGAAATGATCGAAATCCTATTGTATCATTATTATTATCGACTCTAGAAAAAGGTGGGGTCGATGTGATGAACAGCAAAATCGAAAATTATTCCTGCAAAAGAAAAATCGCTTGTTTTCTGCTTACCATAAGCGATAAATTGCCCGGATTATAAGTTATTAATAGGGGTTTTATTTATCATGCCGATATTATTTATATCGTCTGTGAATTTTTTTTATATGACAATTGAAATCTCCTGATCTGATCTAATAAACTATTAAAATAATTATTATAAACTTTCTATGCTCAGTGAATGTTTAAATTTAAAAAAATATTTCCTACTTTTACAATGTTGTATACTAAATTTAAATATGAAATATAAATTATATTAATGTTCAATTTAACACCTAATTATAGATAGGCCTACCTCACATCTGTGGCATTACATTTGTTTTATTTGTCCTATATCATATACATTTGTTTATTTCCCCTTTTTTATACAAAAATATCAACATTTAAACTGGGAAAATTTTATTGAATATTGTGTTACAATGAAATATACAAATATTAAATACAAATGGCAAATAGAATATTATTCTTTAATACATTATAATTTTACATTGTCAAATTATTGTTGTTTAGTTTACTGGTTTCATACAATTGATTCACAAATGTATGAATATTATAAATAATAGAATTTTTAAACAAAAAAAGTATGTTATGCTTTACTTAAAACTAAGCTGGAACCAATGAAATAAGACAGGTCTCTGCAGCATCTCCTGAACCACTGATTGTCCACATGCCTCCTGGAAATTCGCAGTTTCCTTTATAGCTCTTAAAATAATCCGTATATTTTAATGTCAGCTAGAATGAAAGAAAAAATATTAAGTCGAGTGAATATTTGTTTTGTCTTATAATTGTCACCAATTTAAAATTAACAAGAAGACAGTTAAACAAAAGTCGGAACATATTATACCAATCATGCATACAAACTAAATAGCAAATATTATAAAAGTAAATTATATTTACATTATCTTCGTCTATAGCCGTTTTAACTATGTTTATTAGGGGTCAAAACTAGGACCCTATTAGATAATGATAATATTTTTATATGCATTTACTATAAAACAAATAATGGTTCCACAAATGATTACAGAGCGAATGTCATAATTTTTCGTTATATTATTCGATTAATTATTTACGGTAATGTGACAACAAAACGGTTATAATATATTTTAATTATTTTATTGAAATGAAAAGTTATTTGATTTTATACTACAATCTTGTTTAAACTAATTTTACACTAAATGAAAATTTGAATAATAATAATAAGTGAAAACGTTGGCTAGAATAAAGAAGAATACATAAATTAAAGTCTGATAATAAACAAGTCATTATGTGCAATGATTGCATCTGAACTGGGATTGTTCGCATCAGAAATATAGTTATATAGCTGCGAAATGCCCAAGCAGTGCGTTTGCATTTTTCTGTCTCTATTTTGTGAACAAATTTCCCACCGTCCTTGTCGGGCAAAGCATGTCCGAGCCACAGCATGTTGTATACGTGCAATTATATCTATACGGTTGCATGCATGTCAGTGACAGTCGTTCGAACTGACCCAAGGCTCACGAAGCCGAGAGTGCCCTGACCCACAAATCTCTAAAGATGACCCCCGGGGGCTGGGTGTCGGGTGGAGCGTTGGTGGAGCGGCTGGTAGTCGCGGGGGCTGAGAGGCGTGGTGGGTTGACGTTGGCGGGTAGCGGGGCTGAAAGCAGGGGCGGCAGTGGGCTACGGGCCTCTTGAGCTTTGTGCAGTGCTTTGGTATACAATTGACTTTAAGTTCATTGTACGCTCCACCCATGGGTTTGTTGCAGCCTCATGGCCTTCATGGCTCATTGTCATGGAGGGGTTTGGTCTCTTTGCGCTTCGCGTGGGTTTAGGGCGCAACGCTGGCACAGTGCAAATACACCTAAGGTTGCATGCATGTCCAAGCCACGGCATGTGGTATACGTGCAATTACACCTACGGTTGCCATTTCCTTTTTGATATAGAGTCATTTCAAATGACGAAAACCACTTCTTTATTGAATGAAAGACAGATACATTCATTGTATAAACGCAATTTCTTTCTTGAAATGTGTAGGGAACGTCACGTCACATTATGGTTGCGGAAGTACATCTTGTGTCCAGTGACAACGAGCTGACATCGAAACAACCCCGCATATGGCTATAGGGAAAATCTTCGTATATTTATTTAGCATCTCACAAGCTTCACAATAAAAAGAACTGTAATTTATAAAATCTATGGGAATAAGTATAGTTTATTATGATCAATAAATTTATTATATAAAATAGATTAAGTTTAATTTAGGTATTAACCTAAATTAATACCTTAACCTATTTTATTTGCTTTACATTAATACACTTAACAAATGTATACAATAATTATATTTAAGCGTGTATTTTTGATAATATTAATCAAAACCGTAGATGCAATTAAGGATTGATAAACTTAAAAAGTGACACAAAAGTAGGTACAAATATATAATGTCTATTATTACTTATGAGCTAATCCTTCTACCCTTTCGCCTCCCCTATTAAAATGACGAAGCCGATAGTCAATTTTGAAGAAATATGCTTATATACTATTCAATAATTTAATTTTTGCAATAAACTTTTTATCAACTCATATTTGAATTTGGAAAGATTAATTTCGTTACTTTTTGTGGATAATTTTTGTAAGTTTAAAATTGTTAAAAAAAAAAGTTGTGCATCGAGAGGTAACCTAACTAGTAATTGTATATATACATATATATTCTCTTCCTAGTATTAATCAGTACTTACTTTTTTTATTTGCATTGGCCGAAAGTTACTCGGAATGTTCAATTTTAGTGGTCGAATACTTAAAAGTTTGGGCAAGTAACCAGGATCTTTTACAATTACCATTTTAAAACTTTGGGTGCGGCCAGTAAATTTGGGTAAAATAGCCACTGGCTGGTCATTATTTTCACGATCTTTAGCTATTTCTTTTGTTTCAGTTAGTTGCACCACAAATTTATTCCTGGGAATTTTTTCCAGCTCAAAATCCATGTATAGCGTTGGTAATTCGCATTCGACTGAAAAAAATGGTAAGTAGAGATGTACATTGAAAATATTGAAACAATATCAGTTGCATAAACTAAAAATAAGGTAATTTTTAGCAGGAAATTGTCATAAAATAATTATTAAAAATTAGTCCGATAATACTGTGTTCAAATGCTTGGGTGAAATATCATCAACATTTTTAGTAGCATATGTTATAGGCTGATATTGAACGTGTTTAATATAATCACAACAATAATTATTGACATAAAATCAAATCATAAATGATAGAAATAGTAAAAATCATAGATACTACAAAATAAGTTTTTAACTTTATATATTATAACTAAAGCTCATTGCATTTTTTATCAACCATAACAGCATTTTAGTTGACCTTGAACTGCCACCTAGATCGCAATTGATTCCCATCCGTTTCCTCCATCCTCCAGTATGGAGCAGGGTCACTATTTTTTAATATGTTTTAATACGCTTTTTTCTTAACTCAAGCACAATCTATGATTGGATTACCGACAACAGCATCAATTTAAACTTTGTCATGCAGTCAATTGTTTCATGTCTGTTACACGTGTTACCGATTATCCCTGAAAGTGGTATGCGAAATATTTTACTGTGTTCTCTAGTTCTTAAGATTGCTGTGCGTGAGGAGTTGTCCACAGTTATAACAATTATCGATTTTTCTCAATTTGAACTCGGCTATCATGACTGTTACGCTACTTGTTCGTTTTAGTTGTCAGTCACGAATTTGGCGGCTTTTCGTTGGTCATCTTTAAGAGTTTCAAATTGGACACTGTGATGGGGATTCATGACAGTTACAGTGTTTTCAAGAATATATCGTAAAGGGTGTTTGTAGAATGTACCTAAGTGGGACAGCAGTCGGGTGGCCCGAGCATATCATTTATTTCAGAAATATGCATATAGTTGACATTAGTATTTTTAGCTATCTTTTATCATACTCCTTCCATCTCAATTTTCAGTAAGAATTTTAATGTAGTGACATGAATTTATAGTAAATTTTTGGTTGTAGTTGTAACTTGGATGACTTCACATTTACCGAAAATGGAATGATATTAACAACATTTATTTTCCATTTTTAAGTATATTAATTTCATTTCACCGGGTTCTACGGTCATCCACCACTTTGGTACTGCGATAAACTATAAGTTGTCGGCAGCAAATAGGGCGGGATGTTGAGTTGAGACACATTGCGAGATCGTTGATATAGCCTATATAAATAGTTATTTTTACATTTCAACTGCATCATTGTCCTACTTATGCAAATAATCACATTTAAATTTTCATTTGAGCACGGGTACGCCATTTTATTAATATTTCGTAGATATCGCAATTTTTGTTATCATTTCTTTCTCTCTCACTACTAGGTGTACAATCTAACATAATCCTGTTATATACACTGGTTAAGAAAACAATTAGTCATACGCCAGTTTCGCGCGGCAAGAGTAGGCTAGAGAAATAAATATGTCAGCAGTTGTGCGCTTTCTAAATAGTCTAAGTATGTTTAAACTTTCTGTATTTAATTTTTTTTAATTAAAAAAATATTTATTTAATGACGTTGTAAATAAACATCAAATTTGACTACGATTTCAACAGTACAAAGTAAAAACAGTTCTATTTCATGTTGCGAAAAATATTGTTGTTTCCTATTTAAAATCATGTATGATCACTGGAGTGATGGGAGGAGCACAAATCTAAGATTAGTTTAGATTTCGTTGGAATGTTCTTAACGAATGAATAAACAATTTTGGAATGAATTTTAGTTTCTGGGTTAGATTTATGCGTGTCTCTCAATCTTTACTCGCCCGCCCCATAGATTATAGAATACAGAAAACTGTACTATTGTACCGTTTTGGTCACTACTCAAACCTGTCCAAGGGGGGAAGCCAGGTGAGGGGATAGTAAAAATATAAACAAGGACGGGGAGTTGAAGTGCGAGGAAAAAGATAAAAAAAGAAAAAGGAGGGTATGAGAAAATGGGGTAGGGCAGAGAGAGAGAATGGGAGGGGAGGTTCAAATTGGAATTTCACCCTCTGAAAAAAACTGCTGAGCAGATTTGGTTACAAGTCTTTGCAGATAAGTGGTTTATTAGAGAACAAATGAATACAGATTTATGTACATTATTTATATATATGTATATTGTTGACAAATTATAGGTACAATCAATTATATGCGTCAGCCGCTTCTAAATTATTAAAATAGGTTGTCATCAGAATACACACAATTAGCAAACCTCTTCGGAAAGTTTTACATTAATTGATCGTCGGTACATTTAAATGGAATAATCATTATTTTTCTTGAATTTTACATCTCATCACGTTCTTTTAAAAAAAGACATGTATACACATTTATAGTTGTATGTGTACCTTTATGTAATGCATTTTTATAGAAATTCTAATTTAAAATTTATTCTACTTATTACTAATCGGCTGTGTCACCATAACCTTTATGATGAACCATTAAATTGTCCTTTTACCTAAATAATTTAAACAATGCAATTATGATATTTTGACATGAATCAATATATATTTTGTATTATGTCGAATACAAGTGTGATATATTTCTGAAGATTAAGACGATTTATAAAATAATGGTTAATTAAAAATTTATAAAGTATTTTGTGGATAAAATTATTATTATAGGTACTACTTATATTTTGTAACTATTATACATTTATTCTGTTAGTTATATATAATGAAATTCTAAAAATACGTTTTTTAGCTTTAAAATTATTTTTGAAAATTATTTTTATTCACTATGCTATAATATTGATTAAATATTTAATTTTTTGAGATCCATAAAATGTAAAAAAATGCTTTATTAAAATTTGAAGCTATAAATAAATTTATTGAGATTTGAAACTATTTATTGTTTTCATTTGTGTCGAACTTAATCATTTAATTTTTTTAATGTTTAAGTTATAACGATAAATTTTAAGTTCGACTACTTACCAGAACTTAAAACTTACAATCGCCACAATTTAAGGCGCAAATTTTATATATCTAGTTTCGTCAGCTGTAATAAATTTGCTCTTAATTACAATGAGAAAGCAGTGTAAGCTGATGACGAGCTATCATCTTTGTTATATGTACTGAAATGTAAGTTCTAATGAACCTACAATATACATACCCTTTACTGCAAAACAAAAATAACTATATTTCATAAATGCATGGAATATTTTAAAGGAAAAATGTATATTAAACGTTTTTCATTAAAGAAAGTATTAACCATTGCATTATGTTATAATAAATACTTCAAGATAAATGTGATTGTTAATAAGGATATCAAAATTATTTGTATTCAACATTGGTATTTTGTTTTAGGTTATTTCGACGATATAAAATCATAATAAGACAAACAACAATTCTATTATATATTCAAGAGTTATTTTTTAGTGATATCTATCTTAACAATAATCTACTTACTTTCACCTATCTCATAGTATACTAGTCTACATAAATGAGAGATGAATTACTTAGACTACATGCACATATATTTCTAACAACAGTTTAAGCAATAGATTATATATTATAATATATTATCATACTTTTTAAAAACTTGATATTATATGTATAAATTGCATGTAAAATAATATTTCAACAAGTTAGCCACCTTACTTCTTGAGTCAGTCTTTATATTGATTATTTATTATCTCCGGATTATTATCATAAATTTTCAAATACAGCGTTTTGATTTCACTATCGAATATTTTCGAAAGTTCGATAATTTTCATTAATACCCATCGAACTTTCATTGTACGTACGGTTTTGTTGTACGTAAATTGACGTACGGAAAAAGCGAACTTTCGTTTGTGAAAACGGCCTAAGACTGCATTGTGTAAAGGTACATATACAATATATATATTTATATTAGTAAATTTAAATGTAGCTGCATTTATATGATGTGATTTTTTTAAAAGTGCTGATTTTTAATTTATTCTGTGTCTTAGTAATTGGCTATGTTGTCACCATAACTTTGATGCGATGGAAAACTTATACATTATAAATCAAACTTACGTTCTTTATTGCCCCTTTGATTGCGCATATCGATCACTGCTCCATTGATTGTATCTTTAAAGACAGGATAACTGTCTGAAACAAAAACACGTATATTATTATAAGTCAGAAAGCTAATAGCATTAAAAACATTTTATACTGTTATTCCCTTGTTTATAACATCTTTCACTAAATATTTTTTAAATATATGTATCAGAGCACACCCCATCTGGGTGATGCATAAAAAATAAGAAAGTGTATACTTTTTTTTGTAAGTTACTATGTAGCCTACATGGCCATGGGTATGGTATAACACATTTGCATTCTAGAAATACAGATCTTTCTTAAAAAGAAGGGCCGCTTCGAGTGAACATAAACTGTTTGAAACCATTTGTTTAGTTTTTAACGCATGGTATCCTTTACTACTATTCTTTTTATTTTATATATATTATAAAAGGATTTTTTTAAAAGTAGACATTCAAAGGGAATGGCACAAGATAAAAATTAGTATAATGTGACAAATACTTGTTAATGATGTCATCATCATACGAATCATCATCATCATCACCATCATCGTCATCATCATCTTAATAATTATATTTACAGTTAGCCTCCTTGCTGATTTTTGGAACAACACTATTGTCCACGTCAATGCATAACATATTATGTCAGAAAGAATGTTTTTTTGGTTAAACAGGTTTTAAGTAATAACTATGCACTATTAATTAGTTCCAACTTTTAAAATAATTTCAGGTATCAACTATTATATTAAACTATCAATTTAGTTAAGGTAGGCACATAATTCTTATTTTAAAAGGTAGTTTTCTGGAATTATTTACATAACACCTAATGGATTTTAACGGTTTTTCAAGATTGCTTATTTACATAGCAACAAAATTAAAATAATTCTGTTGATTAGATTCTGCGTTAATTATTTATTTAACTTTATTCTATGATTGCGCAGGTACGTCAAGACGGTGTTTTCATTGAAACATATACATTTAGAACGGAAAGGGTTTTCAAGGATTCTTGATTTCCACTTTTACCAATCTTAAATAATAGTCTTCTTTGGATTAACTGTTATTATAGGTAACATATAGTGAGCAGTAAAAACTATCACATCAGTAAAAATTATCACTCTAGCACAGAAAGATATTAATAAAAAAAACATATTTGGCCACAAAACAATCTTTCTGACACAGTATGCATTGTGGGCCTCATCTTGCGAACTCAAGGTAACCACAGAAATCTTATTTATTAGTAAAGACTAATTGAAATGTACAATTTTGTTACTATATATTCAATCAAAACCCAATTAATTATTATATTTGAAAATAAGTGCGTGAAATATATTTATGAAAATCAGAAATACTCACTGTAATACTTGGCCAAATGAGCTGAAAAAAAACGAAATAATTAATAAACGAAATCAGAACAAATGTGAACTATGCGTATGAATTATAAACTCTTAGGTATAATATTTATAATAATTGTTATGGATATTTACTTATTCTGCACCTAACATTGCAAACAAAACTAAAATATAAATTTAAAATTTCTAAATGATAAGGAAATATTTAAATGCACTGTTCATTTTAATATAAAATTACTAAAGTCAATATTATATAAAAATATGTTGTCCCATATTTTAAAATGTACAGATTTACATGATGTTAAACACAATCTATTTCTTTACCTACAGTATCATAGGCGTCCTATTCAATGTTGAAAATTAATTACCCTATATTACCAATATTACCAATATTAGGAGGGGAGGAGAGGGGGGAGGGGAAGGGGGAGGGAGGGGGAGAGGATAACAATTAATAACCCAGTATTACCTGGAAAAACAAGAAATTCGCAAATTGTAAGACGAGTTCTACCTAACAACTCGACTTTCAGGAATCTAGCTTTTCTTTTGCAACTTATTTCAATTATCTGACCAGTTTGTGAATCGGCAAATACTCCACATGTCGTCAACACATCATGGGTAATTCCCGCCTGAAAAAAATTATTTGAATATAAATGTATCATATTGGAAGCCATAAATGATAGTATTAGTGCTCACGATTTTTGGGAAATTATACTATATAGTATTCGTGACAGACAAGGAATAGATAATCATTTTAGCAAAAGTACTGTTATTTTTGTTAATGTCACTAACAGCATATTGATAAAATTGCGTATATTTTAAACTTTATATAAACACAAAATTCTAGATAGACCTATGTTATAACTCGTATTTTAAAGATACTACCCTTATTACTATGATACATAGTTTCACTATTTTTGATAATTAATATATTTTATACTTTCAGTATTTTCAGATCCGATATAGCCCATAAAGAAATAATTAAAAAAACCTTATTTGACATAAAGAGTATCATAAAAAAAATTGAATAAACACTTCCCTTAGTAGTAATGTAATCCCATTTATTGTCCCCACAGAGCGTAAATAACCTAACAAAGAAATAGAAACCGTAGCTAAAATTTCTCCTCATTTCTGTTTCGAATTTTTCCAAATGATTAAATTCAATAAAAAAACATAATTTTTAACGAGCCAGAACTAGTTTTTTTTTTTTTTGTATATAAAGAGGTGGTGCGAATTGTGCGAATTCCGCAGCGTATATTGTGCAAATAGTTTGCAACATTAATTAACAAGTACAGCTGACTGATTCGGAAGATTGTTCCACCCAAGCTCAAGATAGTATTCTGCTCATTCTTTTCATTTCTCGACAGTTGGAGACAACGTTGCAATGCAAAATTCTATTATAATGTTGTCAATCCTCCAATATTTCAACATAGGGATGGCTCAACTCCAATAATCAAACTTCTACCACCACAGGAACAAGCATTTCATCTTCTCACGGGTCCAGTTAATCCCATGCACAATGGATTGAGTTAGGTATAGCCTGAGAGTGCCAAGCGACTTACAGAGGCTCACGTTCAAAAAAAGGCCCTTCTTGTTAGTTGCTTCACGATTAACAGCATAAGAAATTTACTCAAAAACGCTGACAAATTGGCTTCCATATTCTGTCCTTTTAACGGCATTGTCTTATGTGTCAGCGTTCCGTAGTTATTAAAATGTGGTTAGCGCATGCTACGGTACCATTCTGCATCCGGATTATCTGACTCATCAGTGCAACTTTAAGAATAATTATTTTGATTTGTCCATCAGTGTGACTTCTAAGCAAGGTGTTTGCTGTCTTTTAGCATATTCTCGAGTTTTGTCAGCTGAAACAACAGGGCTTGGGACCATGGGGGAACAATCTTCTGAATCAGTGCATATTTTGATTTTGATTTGATCATGATTTTGCAGAGTGCAAACGTTACAAAATGAAAAGTATGGCTCCCTCAGAATATGGCAAAAGACTATTGAAAGCTAGTCATTTGTAATAATTTGCAGAGTAAATAGGTCTACCCTGATAGCTTAATTTGTACTTGTATTTAACTTTCAGGATATACATATGCTCATAGTAACATTTTCATAGCTATACAAATTATTGTTGTACTAGGCCCTACTCATATTTTACATATACTTAATTGCTGTACCTTTGTCTTATAATAATACACTATAATACTACTTTAAGTAGTACTCATGATTAATTGGTTTTAAATACACAATTTTCAATATTATAATAAAAGCCCTCATTAATTTTTCTTTTCTTTTTGTTGTCAATCGTTTAGAGTGAATAGACCTAATAATGGTAAATTATTTGAAATAATTAGAAATGGGAGTGGAAAATTCTATTATATAAAAGTATTTAAAATAAAGATTTTAATTAATATATTAAAAAGCCCTTGGTCGAATAATTATTTTTAGCATTTTTTGAAGTTGGTGTTGTACAATTAAATATATTTTGTAAACAGATTTCATGGATAATTTTTTTTTTCAAAAATGAAATTTTTATAATGCCAAAATGGCTAAAATAAGATTTTTCCTTTTTTAAAAAAGCCCTCATTAGAAAATTTTATTGTAACGCTTGTTGAAGTTATTGTAAAATATATAACTTATAAACAACAAACAGATTTCACGGAAAACTTTATAGGCTACATTTTTTCAGACGCACTGTGACAAATTTGTTCTCACTAACTATTGAACAATATTTTTTTTCCACATCTGTAAAATTGTCAGAGTAGAAAAAAATTTGCTTAATGCTAACGAAAACAATTACATTTTCACACTAGTAGATTTTCACTATAGAGATCAAATTGTTCACACTGCCCTTGATTAAATAATATATTTTATTCTTTATTTTTATTTAAAGGGTTTACTATTTATTTACTCATAATTATAATGCACATTTTCCTAACCTATCTTGTTACATAAATATTAGTTTGAAAACGAATGCTTAATTTCAGTGTTTTCACACTGACAGAGTAAATAATATGTTACACTATTACATATTATGACACACTATGTTAAAACATAAATGGAACGATGACAAGTATTACATCTTAATAATTTGCGTCTATTTTACTATAGTCTATTGTTAATTATGTATTACACGTACGCATAATGCCATGATTTTGCATATATGTCAAGCACTACTTTTTTTGATTTGTATAATACATTATACATTTCACATTCTATAGTATATTATACATTGCACTATAGTATACATTATACATTGCACTATAATATATTATACATTGTATCTTGCACATATACATTACACATGCTTTATACTTAATACGCTCTGAAGAATTTTGTTTTACTTATGAAAATTATTTATTACTTATTAGATAATAGATTGTTTTTCTTGAAAGTCTACTAAATTTGTTTACATTCCTTTAAAAGTATATTTAGAGTAATTGCATTGTAAATTGTGATCTCAATGAAGATGTGATCTAAATTTGTAGTATCTCAATTATTGAATTATGTATATAATATATATATATAGTACAAATAATATTTATGTAGAAATTTATATTAGAAATTATGAATACCAGCCATTATGCAATTCGTTTGAGTTTGTAATTAATAATTTAAAAAAATCTGTCTCAGATAAAAAAAGATTTTAGTTTAAATGTATAATTGATAATATTTTTATTCATATTGCTATTATAATATGTTGAATGCATTTTTATGCTAAATGTAAATAATTTTTCATTGTTATTTAATAATCTATTTCGTCGTTTTCCTATGTATTCTTCCTGAATATATATGTAGTGATTTTGTTGTTCACCACAATTTCATATATTTATATTATTATAGTAGGCCTATATCTGAATTGATTACAATATTTATTACCACTTTTAATTCTGTTAATTTTATTATAATATGAAGTATTATTTATCATATGTCAAGTTATTTAAACTCTGCGTAATATTGTACATATTATTAAATCTACTTCGTTAACGCTATTTAGTATTTATTATAGAAACATATAAAATCAATATTTTTTGTATATAACATATGTTTGAAACAAGTTGAACTACAGATATTATATTTATTTAAATAAACTAATAGATTCGAAAATCGCCCTTATTTACGATTTTATCACCCTTAATTAGGGGCATTAGATTCGGTTTCACGATTTACCGTCAGAATAATGATGGTTAAGACTTGTGTACCAATAAAATTTCTGTTTAAAAGATAATAATAATAACATTATAATATGCAATTTGACATTATCTGTGGTCTAACTATTGTACACATGATTCTATCGATTAACAATTATTCGTTGAAAGTTCAATTGATCTTTGGCTATTGATCGTAAATAGCCAATAATTTTTATTTCCATATTGTCTTATGTAAATTAGTTTGTTTTCCGACCTTAGTTTTATAATATGAAATATCTATGGTTTAATCATATGAAAATGAATATGTGAAAAAAGGAATATGTAATATGTTTTTTTAATAAAATATAATGTATTCTAGCATAAAATATTTGTAGGTTGTATATGGCGATTCTGTTATGTAAACTCTAAAAAAGTAATATATAAATATTTATTAACACATTAAACATTTTAATAAAAGTATATAGACTTTTAACCTTAACACGTGACCTTTGACACCCCCCCCTATTCGACCACACCACATGACATTTGACCATGATACTTGACCTAAAATCAATAAATAACAATTTTTATTGATCCAATTATTTTATTAATATTACACAGTAGTACTTCATTATATAAAGTTTGAGATGAATATGTACTTTAATATAATGGATACATTTTATTATTAGATGCGTCAATATCATCATTATCATCATCATAAACATCCTAACCAACATGTGAGATATTAATTGAGTTAAATGTGTCACGCACTCTGCTGTCAAAAATGTACAAAAATCGTTTGATACTTTCCCGTTGAGCTGAATAATTATAGGTAACAAAAGGAGTATCTTCTTGAATTTTTCGACATCTTCTTCAATTCATTCCATAGCCTCGTCATTTTTCATATAATTGAATAGTTCAATATAATTTATCATTTTGCCTTGTACTTTGTATTTCAACGCCCTCTGGGTCAATTTCTGCTTTTTGTTTTTCTGTATGTCCTTCAGAATTGTAGTCAGAAGCGTCGACTCTTTCTCTTCCTCCTAGTCATCCACCATCTACTCCATCGATTTGATTGATGTTTCCTCCTCGTCGTCGGACTATATTGATTCCTCGTCCGTTACTGATTGATTTGAGTTTGATTTATTGTTCGACATCTTTTGTTGATTGATATCCATGCAGTAGGGCAATATTGGAAAATTCGTTTCGTCGGTATCTGTGCAGAATTAGTTCAAATTGTCTTTTTAGTTTTGTAGGTAATCGATTTCTTGAAGAATATTTCCGTATTAGTAAAAACTCTATTGCGTTAAATGGTAGAAGAGTCAACAGTAACAATAAATTCTTGATCGAAGTAAGCACTCGTGCGTTAAACAGTACCTTGTGTAAACGCATTATGTATGCAGGAATTCCAATAATTGCCATTTTACATATAGGATAATTATTCTTCATGATTGAAACTTTAACAGACAAGTTATGTGTATCCTATCTAGTTGGTTGTATTTACTGTATATAGTTTTTGGATCATCTTATCTGATTATGAGCTATCTTTTCTAGATGTTCTCAGACAGAGCCTGTTTCGTTCTACTATATTGTCTTAATTGATTCCGATTGGTGAATTATTCACCAAATTATCATGAAATGTAATCATTATGTATGTGATTTCAAATAATTTCGATGGTCTACTACATTGTTCATTTGTGATATATTTTATATTTTCTTACATGTTACGTATGTTTTATCTTATTTTTTGATGTTTAGAATGTCCTCTTATGATACTATTTGGCTATAAAAAACGTTCAAATTGAATACTATTTAACATGTTATATTTTAATATTTCGTTTTGCGCAAATAATTAAATATTCTCATAAATAATATAGTGTTTTAAATTTTAGATAGTCTCTTACATTGTGTGTTTCGTTCTATATTGTCTTAACTGTTCGTTTACCCTTGGGTTTACCCTTCGTTTACCCTTCGTTTACCCTTCGTTTACCCTTCGTTTACCCTTCGTCTACCCCAAGCTACGTTCAACATTCAATATCTCAACAAATAAACCGAGTAAATTAATGATATTTCCTCACGTTTAACACCTGAGACTATTATATATGTGTATCAAATTTCATACCGATCTTTCATCTCAAAGTTCATTGAGCGCTTTGTTTCCGTTGAGCTCCGCAATCATACCAACGAACATTCTCTTCTGCCGTCATCTCAGTCAGCTTACCGGCCTAGATGTTCTACTGAGACTGCCTTGGTTAAACTTCTCAATGATATTTCTATGTCAGTTGATATTGGCAATCTGTCTGCAGTCTTAATCCTCGATCTAAGTGCCGCTTTTGACACTGTGGACCATCAGTTGCTCC
>JAUZND010060552.1:0-13753 GCA_034780555.1 Coelogynopora nodosa | reverse complement strand
ATTGACTTTTATTGTGAATAATTGACTTTTATTGTGAATAATTGACTTTTATTGTGAATAATTGACTTTTATTGTGAATAATTGACTTTTATTGTGATTAATTGACTTTTATTGTGAATAATTGACTTTTATTGTGAATAATTGACTTTTATGGTGAATAATTGACTTTTATTGTGAATTATTGACTTTTATTGTGAATAATTGACTTTTATTGTGAATAATTGACTTTTATTGTGAATTATTGACTTTTATTGTGAATAATTGACTTTTATTGTGAATTAATTACTTTTATTGTGAATTATTGACTTTTATTGTGAATTATTGACTTTTATTGTGAATTATTGACTTTTATTGTGAATAATTGATTTTATTGTGAATAATTGACTTTTATTGTGAATTTACTTTTATTGTGAATAATTGATTTTATTGTGAATAATTGACTTTTATTGTGAATAATGACTTTTATTGTGAATAATTCTGGTGATTAACACTAGCGGTTTGTTTCCAATAAGGATTGGCTAAATGAAGTGTGTAGTGAAAAAATAATGTTATATTGTATGATATGGTAAAAGTTTCTTTTTCTTCTCATTCATAAAGGTTGAGGTTGGGTGTACTTAGCAGGTGGTTAATTAACCACCTGCTAAGTACACCCAACCTCATATAATAATATTAATATATAAATAATATTAAGGAGCCAACTGAGTAGTGGGGATGAAGGTGCTAAAATGTTTTTAGGTTTGGAGCACTTGAAATTGGGAGATCTCAAGATATTAGTCCTTTCTGTTATGCCAAGACTGAAAGTAATACATTTTCAAAAAATATATTTTTGCTAATAAAATTATTCTTTTACATTTCTTAGATCAGTTTTCTGTTACTCTCCTTTCTTGTGGATCACAGTTACTTTTACATTTAGAAATAATTTTATCTCTTATGTGTTAGCTTTATTTATCTCTACATTTTTGAACACGCATTCACAGAAGGGGTTAAATTCTGTCTACAGTTTTTAGCCATCTGCTAACTTGAACATTTTGTAAAATATTATTCTATTTAGGGAATAATGGGATAATACCGATTGTCAATTCAAGACAATTAGAATAGTATTATATACTAACATTTCCTCTGGATCATCCTTTGCAAAGACACCAATGAAGTCAACCGAACAGCCTAACAGAGACAGAACTGTTGATGTGTTAGTTGCGTTGCCACCACAACGACGCTCCATGGAAACCACGCTGAATATGTCAAGAAATATGTGTGATATGAAAATAATACTTCACGTTATTAAATCACATTTATCATAATTTCAGAGTTATTCCTAAATATGCCAAATATTCGTTCATTACAATATAGAACGATTATATTCTTAAAATGTTTAGTAAATGAATTTCCCACTAGTAATCATATATATGACAAAAAATTCACCCTATTCACCCTCACCCTAACCTTTAAACCCAGGCGTATCCACTGTGGATATGCGATACAGGGGTCAGGTATAAACCATTGGTCAACCATTTTTCATCCAAGACGTGAACCATAAACGAAATCTACTTCAACCTTCCACCACCATTGTATTTTTCTAACTGAACCTCGAGGTGATATATAATTAATCTCAATTAAATTATTATAAAATAAGTTTTACTTTTGCATTTGAAAGCTTCTTTTCCATAAATATCAACATGACATTAAATATATTTTATGTAACCTGAGAACTTCTATTGAAAATTAAAAATATATAATTAATATAGTCAATTAAAATATTATATGTACTTATATTAAAGTCTATTAAGTATTTTCTGAACAATTTTATATGTGATTCAATAAACGCAATGGCTGATACTACTTTTTTCAAAAAGAATAGTGGTGTTTGTATATTAATTAAACAATAACATAACAATAACATTTAGTCCCGAAGCATTGTCAAACATTACGTCAAGCTGGGAAAAACAGATAATTTTTTCAAGAAAAGTTACAAAACTGTTTTATACAAATATACTAAAAATGTGTTAGATACGGATGGAGCCAAATTTCATGATAAAGTCCAAATTGGTCACCAAATTTCAAAAAGTACTCATATATAATTAATAAGTGTTTATAACACGTAAGGGGTGCTCTTTTTGTGGTATATAATTAATGTTTAACAAATTAACAGATATCAAAATATATTCCAAGTTACAAAATATTATGTTGCTGAGGTTAGAAAACATTTCTTAGTGATATCATTATATTTTTAGCTTCAAATAAGCCTAAAATCAATAAACAGGAATATAATTTTTAAATACTATTCAAATTCATTAGAACAATCGAAATATAACGTCTTTAAATATTTGTCCATCCATACAACTGTTTTAGTGTAATTTCAGACGTTGTCCTAGTTTTAACTAATTCAGTTACTAGTCTGCATTAGTATGGTAGCCGACAGGGATCAAAACGAAATTCACCCATTTAACAGCATATATGTGCACATATTTAACATATATGTGCACATATTTAACATATATGTGCACATATGTACATATATGTACATATGTGTTAAATATGTGTACATATGTGTACATATATGTTGTTAAATGGGTGAATTTCGTTTTGATCCCTGTCGGCTGCCATACATTAGGATTGAATGCGAAAAAAATTGGTAACATAATTAATTCTTATAAACAAATAGTGTAGTGTCGGAAAGGTTCTCAATTATTTTAGGAAAAGATTCTCCATACTGTTTTAGTAAACAGATGAAAGTTTCCTAGAATTCTCCTGAAGCAAAATTGGATTTCAAGATAGCGTCTAAAATGGCCGCCAATAAACAGAAGTAGTACACTTATAACACAAAAAAGGAAGCAATTGTTGTATGTAAATGTAATACAAATTGATATAAAAAATGTACACGAAGTACCCAAATAAAATGCTATATTATGTAATAAAAACATTCCTAGCGATGTCACAGTTGTCACAGACAGTCACGACACTACACTATTATTCCATAAAGATTAAAGTAAGCAATAACTAGAAAAAAAGAAGAAAAAAAAGCAATCATATATGCTGAAATTCCCCTTGAGGTAAATTCAAGCTGGCGTCCAAACCGACTAGTAAAATATTATTTCCTTACAAAAAATTGAAATCTCTATACAAATAATTACTATAATATCTGGTTACTTACCGCTTATCGGAATCTTCAATTGGATATTCCTTACACGTCGTGACCAAGTCTACACAACATAAGCCAACACAGGCAATAGACATCTCATGAGCACTGCTCGTCTACAATAAATGAATTTACAAAAATGCACAATTAAATATATTGCTAAAAATGAAATATATAAACCAATAAATATAAAGCTATTCAGGGCCGTTTGTGTAATTGTTTAGAGATTTTACAATCGGCATATAATATTTTCTTACTTTTTAGTATACATATAGCAATCTATCGTTTAACTGTCGATAATTCACACCACTAAAAGCCACAGATTAACCACACAAAGCCACCAATTAACACCGAGAGTTGTACAATAAAATACTGCACTAGATAAGAAACTACTTATTTTTAAAAAATGCTTAACTAATTAAAGTATGAAAGAATTAATCGAAAATAATGTCTTTTTGTATGACATCCGCTGTTAACCATTTGTACGTTGACATACTTTATAGGGTTTGCTCAGTGGAGGGCTAGAGGAGAAGAGAGGTATTTTTACGCCCCCCTTGTAAAACCTTTAGATAAAAGGTTCCTATTATCTGATTAAGCTGAAATTTGGATTACGGGGGCCATCTAACCACTCGTATAGCTTTTTTTCTAAAAAAATAGTCATATACAATCATTTTTAAGACCTGAATACATCATAAGCTTTAGTTTAGGAACACCATAGCCTATACGCTACATATTGACCCATATATATTATAACTTTTGATCAAGGCAACCAATTGTATAATTATACTACTTGTATAAATAAGCTATAAGTAGTATAATTGCTATTTTAGCAATATTTTAAATTTCTGATTATTTTAATAATTTATTTCATTAATCAAGTTAAATATATATTATTACGATAAACTAATTTTTATGAATATTGCAAGTTTTGGCACCGAATATCATCGGCAAGTAAGAAAACCATAAAATAGTTCAATAATAGCACAATCTTTTCTGGCATGTAAAACTATTAAATTCTTTTTTTACACAAAAGCTTTTTTTCTTTTAAAAACAAGTTGGTATACCGCCCCTCCACGGAAGAAGGGTTAATGGGCAATACTAAAAAAACTATTATTATTAATTAACAGCGTTTCTAATTAAGTAAAATCTTAGTTTGAAGTGATATGATTAAAATATGACTAAATACTAAAATTTTAAATTATATAGCAATTACCAGACTTTTGAACTACCAAAAACAGTTTCAAACTAATTGTTACGATTAGGTATTGAATAAATTCCTTCATTGAACATTTTATTTATCGTAGTAAAAGTTCGTTTTGACACCGCTATATCGACGTGTTATTAATAGGTTTAACGTATGAAACTAGAACTTTAAAAATATACAAACTTTAAATAATATATTGATGAATAATAATTTCACTATACACATAATGAACTTACATTTAGAAAAAAATATGATACAAATAATAAACTTTAATGGAAATTGTTATTTGGAAGAACTTCTTTTAATTTATAATAATCACTTTAAAAATGTAAAGCCAGGTGCTCTACCTAAAATTGTACAGTGAAACGAAATTAGTTATTAGCCTAACATCTATATAAATAATCTATTTCCACACTTTATTATTTCGCACGATCTGCCGTCATCTGTGCTTGAAAAGATTAGTAACTAATAAGAATTATTAAAGAACCACACGAATACAAGGAAGAAATTACGACAAAAGCAATGAGTATGGGACAATGAGTAAGAGATCGAGTTTTTCTGCAAAAAATATAGATATATATAAAAATTCAATTAGTTGATTTTTTTTAATGAACTACATGTTAAAACACTTGTAATGTTAATTCGATAAAATATTATTTTTTAAACAGTGAAAAAAACAGATTATAAATGTACAAATTAATATTAAAAAAATAAATATATATTGAGATGCAATCATTTTACATAGCAGCAATATATTTTACAATCAGTGAAGAAAAAATAACGGCATATTAAGAAGAAATACAACTTTATTGTAACACTTATATACAATACAACAGTATTTACAGTGAATATCAATATAAAATAATGATTATAATTAGCAAAATTTACAAAATGTGATACTTTGATTTTTAAAGTAGAGTTTATGATTATCGTAATAAAAGATTAGTAATATATACTATTCCGTAGCATACAAGACAAGCAGTCAGTATTCATTCGTAGCAAAAACATTCGACCTTAAAACCAATTTCCATGAAGTGGAGCATTAGCGGAAAACATTACCAACTCAACTCTGCTATCGGTGCTGATGCGGCCTCATACAGAAGAAATACCGTGGGAAAAGATTTCTGTTAACATTTAAGTGAAAAATATTTTAACAGTAAAAAATCTGAACAATGCATTAAACATTTGAAAACCTTGATATTATTTGTTGATCATTTTTTATCACTATCAATCGACACAGAATCAAATTAAGTCACAATGATATAATCAGCAGTATAAGATTAGAGATAACAATTCCATTTATGTTCATAATCGATACAATGTTATGTATGGACAAAAGTAATAACTATTCTTGGTGCAGTACAATACACTACAAAAGTTAGATAGAACATGGCACAAAATTCATCTCAATCATTCTCAAATCAGCACCAACTCTTTAAACCATTTTTCATTGTATCACAGATGTTTTTCTCCCTGCATCTACAGCACAAAGATGAGTGACAGTCTGTGCATCCAGGAGGCCAATGATTGCTGAAGTCTTTGTAATGATACATCTTGCCGCAATGCGACCATTCTAACATTATCAACGGCGAACTACACCAATCCTACACATTATTAGTTTTTTTAATAACATTCTGTAATAGTATTTTTTTAAATAGTATGCTCATACACATAAAATATGCATTAAAAAAATAACTCTTACTCATAGTTACACAAAATTATACTTTTCTATAAAATAATGGCCTAAAATGAAGGCCTACTTACTGTACATCTGGAAATGGTAAAATCATGTTTGAACTGAACAGCATAATGTATCTCTGTGAAAATTGACCTAATGTCGATATAATTGTGATAAAAATTGATCAAAAGAAAAATTAACGGGTTTATCGTGAGTTCCACGTATTGTTTGAATACATTCTGGGCGAGACTGTATATAAATTGTAATAGAAAGAAATTAATTGACTTAATTTAAAATGAAATAGATTGCTCCATTTGATTCTAATGATAAATCAAACAGTCCGGAAGTAATAAATAATTTGTTTTACATTTAATTAATTTACAACAATTAAGCACAATGCCACAATTTCAAAATAAGGCGGCATTAAAAACGACCGTGTTCAGTCAACACCTGGGACATTGCACACAATTCCGGAAAAGGACGGACATCGTTAACAACAAATACCGCAGGTGTTCAAGAAAAGGGGTGAAGAAACAAATGTCGCACTAGCAATCACTGAACACTCAAACTACAGGTCACCAAACACACCAACAGCACCCCCATCTATGTACAGACAGAGAGAAAGAGAGAGCCGCTCTATTTGACAGTGATCTTGACCGCCATCTTGTCCGACACGGTGTACTGGTCCCAGTTCTTGGTGGGGTCGTAGGGCTCCCAACGACTGGCGGGGAAGATGTGCTTGTGGCGCTCGTACCAGCTGCGCAGACACACCTTGCCCGCGTGCGACTCCTCCTTCTCCAGCCCCGCATCGTGCATCAAACGGACGTCGTCCCGAGCATCGAACACGAACAGGGGGCCCGACTTGCCGCGCGCCTGGGTTTGAGGGGGGCAGTTACGGAGGTTGATGATAATAATACAGAGTTACTACTGAATTGCTATCTATTAGAATATTATATCAGGGTTTGCAAGCTACATGGTTTTGTAGACCACATTAATCTTATTAAACTCTTGAAACACCGTTTCAACTAAAATCATACGTTGTTTAAAAGTAAGAAAAGTTTTGACTTTTGGTAAAAAACACACACGTTTTTCTATACTGAAAAAAGGGATCATTCAAATTGTACTTTTGTAGAATTTTTCTGTCTGAAATAATTAAATTATATTTACAATAATAAAGTCATTATAATATTTTATACACAATACTTTTTTTACTTGTAAGCTAGTAAGAGACATGAAAGAGAATCATGTGCGAAATTCTTCTAAGATATATTGTCGAGCAATAATAGTTTAATAAAACAAAATCTGATCATATTATAAAAATATTTAAATATATTCTAATTATTTAATAAACGAAAGTATTAGTAACTCATTATGTTTTCTACAAAAATGTAAATATGCATTATAGCAAATTATTTATAATGGATAATTTTTCAAATATATATAATATACATGTTTCTTAAATTTTATTAAAAATACATATCCTCGAAATATGCAGTAGTAGTAGAAACCTGTTTAAGTGCTCCCCTTGATTTACCGGCTAATCATCAAATAACATGTTCAATTACTGCTTCTAAAAGAGAAAAATGGATCACCTCCATGTGTATTACGGGACAACCCCCCACCCACTTACCTTGGTTACAATGAAGTCATAGAAGGTGTAGTGGTGAGGTATGATGAGGTCCTCCTTCACGTACATCATCTGGTCGTGCGAGGTGGAGCGCAGCTCGGGGAACTCCTTGCGCAGCTGCTCGAGACAGCGATGGAGGAACTGACTCATCGAGTGGCCCTTCTTCATGCGCACCTGACGCCGGTGGCCCGACCCGTCCCAGTAGCTGTAGGTGATCTCGATCTCCTCCTCCTTGATGGCCTCCTGCTTGGACACCCACTCGCGCCGCAGCTCCTCCCTTGTGATGGAAAAGAGTGAGATAATATAGCGGATTCGTTACTGGAAAGATGAAACGCTATTGTAAAAGCGACTTGAAAAATAGGACAAACTTTCTAGAAATGTTTCTAAAATAGCACGAAATTGCAAAAATCTAAGCTTCAATAATATGAATAGTAACATTTTAAAACAATAGTAATTGAACACAATAGTAACTAAAATATAATAAAAGTAAAAATGATTTACACTTTTGTTATACAATAATCAGAAGTGTGTTAAATGAGATATAACATATAAAAGCAAGATTGGTTTCAGCCCGTATGCCATAATTAATTTTAAATAACAGTTTAAACTTAATAAATTTCGAAATCTACATTGTTTAGAATAATTATGAAGTAGTACTAAGAAATTAAGAAGTAGTAAAATAATTTAATAAGTAGTACAAAGAATTTAAGAAGTAGTACAAAGAATTTAAGAAGTAGTACAAAGAATTTAAGAAGTAGTACAAAGAATTTCAGAAGTAGTACGAAGAATTTAAGAAGTAGTACAATGAATTTAAGAAGTAGTACAAATAATTTAAGAAGTAGTACTGCTTCATAATCATTCTAAACAATGGAGGTTGCGAAAATATTGATAAATTTAAACTGTTAATTTTAATTGATTATGGCATACCATCCCATCCGAAACCAATCTTGCTTCTATAACTTGCATATATTCACCACATATCAGTGTACCACAAACGTGTCTTAAAAGCACATTCATTGTGAACTAGTTAGAAGTTTATTGTATTTTTCAAAGCAATCTAGACTACTGAAAAATATACTGTTATATATGTAATCTACTGCTTCGCCTTTCCACTGAATATTTATTCACCAAGAAACTTATATTTATAGTTAAAGTATAAATGGCATCTGTGTTTCTCAGTGTAAAACTAAATTTCACCAATGTAAAATTTAATTGAAATGTGATTTATCTTTTTAATAACAATTCCATTGATTTTTTAATATATTTATTAAATGCAATCGTTAATCGTATTAATATTAGTAGTTATTAAAACACATACGTAAATTGTGTGGTATATACGCGAATACTAATATACAGTGAAGATGTCAAGTACTTTTTAACAAACATTAAAGCAATTTATATATATTATTAGAAGAAAAAACAACACATCAATTTTAAATAAAAATGTATGCAAAGAAGATTACTTTTATTTTCACTACCAGTTACTTTCTTGAGAGACATTTATGCATATTTCCAAAATAGTTACATTTTAAATAGCTATGATAATTAATGTCACACAATAGTAATAAATGAAGAAACGGTTAAAGAATTCTGTAAACACCTTATTTCAATTGCCAAAAGACAGCAAAAAATACGATTTTTTTGTTCTTGCACAAGCTTTAAAATATTTATTTCATAAATCAAAAATGAATACAAGTATTTTTATCAAGTACAGAAAATTGGACAAAAAATACGACAATGAATTAAAATATCTGAAGAATGGGGAGGTCAAATAGCGGGCACTTCCTCTCCCTAATGCTTTACTCTCTTTTTTTACTTTGCTTTAAATTTCCAATTTATTCAATATTATTATTTTATAGTTCATTTTATGTACTCTGTGTTTACTAATTTCAAAATACAAATTTAAAACAAGTATTCACTTGTTTTTAGTATCTCAACATATTTCAAAGGTACAATCGACTAAACCTGATAAACGCCAAGCTCACCGGAGTCTATTCTCTTCTTCCTCACGATCGATATCCGGCAGAAAGCTGGTGTCAACATCCGGATTCTTACCCAGCCTTCTGCGCTTCTTTGTCACAACCTCCTCCACCTCCTCCTGGCCCTCCAAGTTCTTCCCTGCAGACTGATCATCGTCCTCTTCGGCCTCACACTTCTCCACCACTGTGCTCTCGGTTCCTGCTGCTTCGTGATCATGGTCGACATCCTCCTGGTCAACCACTTCCTGTTTTACTTTCTCCTCCTCCTCTTGTGTCTCATCGTCGTGGTCGTCGTCGTCGTCGTCATTGAAGTTGAAGGAGAGTGTGCCGCGCTGAGAAGGTTACAAACTGATTATAGCATTTCGTGGGGAACAAAAAATACTGACGTAACTTAGTTTTCGACTAAAAATTATTGTTTGCATTATTTATTTAAATCGACTAAGCATGGTGATATACATATTGTCCAAAATTATTACTAATAGTGTTAAAGCAAAACGGCTTTTTGGATTAAACTAAATACACATATTATGACATAATATTATACATTATTGAAATCTATAAATAATGTCAGTTAAATGTTATGTTTCCGACGATTTAATATGAATAAAATAACGTCAGCACGTAAAAACAAAATATTTTTTTAGGTTTTCTATTTTAGTCGAAACATGTTGATAGTATTTATGGGCACAAATAAAAGATTTATCCATAAGTTATGTTGATTTTTGACTCTTTTAGTTACACAATATTTTTATTGAATAACAACGATTTAATAAACAAAATTCTTACATATTTTTGAAACTGCTATACCGAAAAGTACATTTCGAGTCTCTATCGGTAATACATTACAAGAACCAATCAAGGCACAACTCACTTTCTGGATAGCCTTCCGCTCAGCCCGCTGCTGAATCTCGGTTAACTTGGCCTTGTTAGTCCGCGAGGCCAACTGTTTCTCCCTCGCGCTGATCACCGCCTCCTGTCGGGCTCGCATCTGCTCCAGCGTCACCAGCCCCACCGTGTCCGACTTGAGGCGCTGCTCCACGGCGTCGTAGTGGACAGTAAACTTGTTGTTGATGTCGCCGACGGACATTTCGGCCTCGAGGCGACGCTTCTTCTCCTCAGTGGCCGCTTTTTCGGTCTCGCGCTGCTTCTTGAGGATTGTGGCCCGCTGGGCCTCCTTGGCGGCGCCTTTGTAGAAGGCCATGATTGGTCGCTAAGTGTGCTGCGTGTGTGTGGGATTTGTCGTTGATACTAGGAGCTAAAACTTGCAACATTAATATAAAAAATAAGTTTATCAAAAATTATATGCATATAACTTGAATAAATGCTAGCTGGTAAATTTGACCCCCATACTCCCTCCTCTGGAAAAATAATCTTTCAAAATTGACTGATGTGCTAGAGTTTATCTTTGGTGAAATAGTTTCTCCCAATCAATAATAACTGCAGTTATCCCAAATAACATGTTTTAGGATCGCTTTCTTTCAGTGTACTTTCAGTTAACTTTCAGTGTTCTTTCAGTTAAAACTTTAAAAATACCATCATCTGAAAGGTTGATGTCAGGAGTGTTTAGTGCTTTGCAGACAACGAATAGTCATTTGACATCTTATCACTTTAGAAATTAATAAATATTCACTTGTTAGTATTGAAGATATATGAAAAGCTAATTTCAAGTTGAAGAAAGGATAAGATCTCCGTATCGATCTAGAAAATAATGAACCACCTAACTCTCTTCGAAAATTATAGTGGCTGTTGCGCATATAAAATTACAAATTAGTAACTGGCCATAAACCAATTGTTTTACCAGGTAATAGAAGATAATAGGTATTGAACATAGTGCGAAAGAAGTACCCAAAAATCCACCCCGCAAATAAGGGGTGGTGGTTTTCTCCCCTTCTGAGGAAAGGGGAATATTAATAATAATTATTATTATGAGGGCATTTTCACATTTTTGGCAGACGAAGTGGAATTAGATTATCCTAGAAACAGTTCATGCTATACCTAGTAACTGATGTAATTATCGCTTGGGTGGAGCCGTCTTTACAAAAGTAACATAATAAAAAATAGAAGTAATACAAATGCTTGTTAATAACATAGAAAACATTAACATTATCATAAACATAGATATGGTTAGCAAACTAGACAACAGAATTAAACGATTTTGATGAAAATACATGATTATATTTCAATTAGTATGATATAACAATTTACTAACATAAAAAGATGTTACAGATACAAACGTTAAAATTTTATTATATCATTCACTATGACAAAATATTCAAATAAAATTAGATACAGGGTTCTCACACTCTAAGAAAAAAAAAGGATTTTCAGATTTTTTTAACTTAGGGGGTTTATTCAAGACAATATTTTTTTTTAATTTTAAGGATATTTTAGGATATCGTTAATTATATATTTAAAACACAGGTGAGAGACTGACTTTAACAGAACTTATAAGGTCTCGCTTATGTGTCTATAGATATTTAGCATCACTAAATATATGATTAGTGATAAAAAAATGTTTACAAGATTTAACAGGTTTACTAGATATACCATATTAAGGATCTTTGGCAACAGCAACGAGAAAATTCGAGCACTTTTCTGCACAAAATCTGCTTGTTATTTTCTCGTTGGAATGGCTTTTCTCGTGTTTTTCGCTACATGAGGATTTGGCCAAATGACATAACAGAGAAGGTTGGTAAGATCTCTTATAGCTTACTACATATTTTAGTTGGTTAAATAAATGTAATTTATTTTGACAAAAAATTCGATATATCTAGATATCCTAATATGTTTTGCTTTTTTTTCTACACTGGTAGTATAGGTATGATTATATTCTTTAGAAATATTCTGTAAATTATTTAAAATGTTGGAACAAGTCAGAAAATCTTTTTGAAAAATGCAGAAAATTAAAAATTTTGAAACATTTTAGGACACAATGAGCAAATTTTAAAGCATTTCCAAAAAAGAAAAAAAATACGACATGTAGAAACTATGTAAGTTATAAGATTTCAAAATCGAACAATATCACAAAAAATAATCACACAAAGTATAAAACATTTTAAATCAAAATCATATGTCAAAACTAAAATTAAAAACTCAGTAGTGAACAATATTATGCTAAATTATTAGAATTGTCAATATTAAGGAAAACAACTCTAAAGATATTTATTTATACAAATTCTCCTCGAAATACAAACACATTTTTATCAGTCTCGTGGATCTTAACTTCAAAAAGTTTATCTTCCAATTCTTTGCATGAAATCAATTGTTTCCAAATGAAAACAGCAAGATTCTCTGTCGTTGAAACAATCATTGAATCACGAAAATAGTCCACATCAAGATCAATGTTCTTATGATCCAAAAGGCTCAAAACCCGCGACTCAAGCAGGAACTTCAATAGCGACATGTCCATCAGCATTCCAGTCGACGAGCAGACAGGGCCCTTGAGTGTCACCTCAAGACGATAGTTGTGTCCGTGGCCATTAGGGTTGTTACATTTCTGATAAAGAGCCTCATTCTCCTCGACTGTGAGCACAATTGAGTTAAGCCGGTGGGAGGCAGAGAATGTTTCAACACGAGTCATGTATACTATTGGAGAGTTCGCCATCTGAAATTACACAAATAATTTAATTACTAAGATTGAGTGTATCCATAATGTGGAGTGCTACAAATGATGGTGAATAACAAGAAACTTTTACTCGTGAAACAGTACATTTTAAGATATTGGGTTATTTTTTAAAGTTTGCATAAGTTAAATTTATATTGATTGTTTCATGTAGTCTTAGTACAGTCTTCATGTATCTTACTCAAAAAATTATAAATACTGCGGGATGATTCTTGTAGGGTAGATCCACAATTTCTCCTGAAAAATGGGAAAAATTAAACCTTTATATATCAGAAAATTAATTATATTTTACGTTAGGAAACATATCAATTTTTATATTGTTTTGTTTATATTTGATAAATGCACTTTTTTTTTACTTACACGCGAAATTTCAAATTTTGCTGATTTTTCTAGGCTATAATGTATGTTTTTTATTATTATTTTAAAATCAGTAAATTTATATTTCCACCTACTAATATATCAATAAATTTATATTTATCGGCGCTTTACATTATCTTACTGACACAC
>JAUZND010060551.1:0-40504 GCA_034780555.1 Coelogynopora nodosa | reverse complement strand
TTCTCTATTTCAATTTTTATTTAAAAAATACGAACGAGGGGGTCTGTCAGACCCCCTTACGGTCAAGTAAGTGTTAACCCTATCTACTTCCTTGTGTGTGTATGTGACTTCTCGGAAGTTAACACATTGTTTCCAACAAAAATTAGATTTCATCACAATGGCTGTTACAACTTAGTTGACTAATTTTCACAATGTGAGATAAAATATATGAACTTTTAAATTGGGTTCTCGAATAATAATTAATGTTTAAAATGCGTATAAAACAATTAGACACTAATCCAATATAGACAATATGGCAGATACGGTCGTGAGTATTAATTACGATACATTTGCTGTTGTAATCAATATTGTATCAATTTTTAAAAATTACGGCGCTCTCAACTATCTAAATATAGTCAGTAGTGTTATGCATGGATCCTATAAGTCGTATTTGAAGGAATTTATTTATAGTTTTTATGTATTAATTAACAGTAAATAAATGTGAAACACACGTGAACAAACCAATAATTAAATCTAAAAATAATTTACAATTAACGGGACTGACTGATGTTGTTACAAGAACAGACGGAATACGATAATAGATGCACATTAGCCATCTTAGGTTGGTTATAATATTTACACCATTCGCGTAAGTTTAAGAGAATTATAACAAAATAAAAGATTAGTTCCTCACAATGTGTCGCTATATATGAGTAACAAAAAATTGCAATACAACTAATTGACCTATAGTATAGTAGTATAGTATAGAAGGATATTAACCGAACAAGATAAATGCTTATTGTTGGTCCCTGAAGAGAAATCTTATTTATAATTACCGTTTTTCACGAATCAATTTTTATTGGATTTTAAGTTACTAGCTTTGAATAACGTAAATATTGCATAGATACTGCATATTGCGTAGATATTGCACTAAAAATCGCGCGTCACATTCTTGTGAAATTATAAATGCAACAAATGCAAATTTATTTCTTAATGAGAAAGAATTTTACCAAAACAGACGCATACGAGACTTTAGATACACTGACGTATAATGAATGAGGAATCAATCTAATTTTATCAAGGCATGGGCAATAAAATAGACTTATTACTAATTTTTTTATCACAGATAAATATATTATACCGATATATTTAATTTTAACAAAGTACCTGCATATCAAAGTTACAGGTATATACAAAAATATTTCTAGATAAAAAGATTCTATAAACGCCAATGTTTCCCGTATAATATGTAGTTTTCTACAGTAATCTAAAATAGAGTATACAATTAAATACAAATTTAATGGATATTAGCCAAATTGTTGAGAAATAATAACAAACCTGTTATTTCAATTTTATAAACAAATCTCATCCTTGTTCCAAATAAAGCTATTACAAATACCCACAGAGTAGAAGTCTACAGTACACCGACCTGTCCCCTGGTGCTCTCCGGTGTGGCATTGGTGTAACACTTTGTTGCAGAAGTTGGAGCCAGGACTTGAACTGGTTGAGATCTGATGCCTCGAACATCAGTTCTGTATTGAGGTCGGTCTGAAATAATAGGAGGTTATTTAATAATAATTTGCAAATTAGCTATCGAGAGTCTACATTAGTGGAGGGGTATCTACCACACAACATCTTTTTGTGGATGTAAAATAGAATAAACTTAATTCAATTAAAAGAATAACGAAGAAAGATTAACATTTCTGAATCAAATTTTTCCTAATGATAAAAAAATTTTGGTTATATTATTAGAATAATTTATTATCAAAGTGGTACCTATGTACGCGCATGCTGTGGGATTCTGTTAAATGTAAATTTTTGACAATATCCTAGCGTATATTATTCTCGACAGTGAATTGGTTCAGAATGTGCACTCTGTCCGTACGAAAGTGTACATATGTACAATATTTTGTATGAAATGTTTCATGACGTCTGCCTATTTTTTTTCATGAAACATATGATACATTAACCATGTCAATTATGATTAAAAAATATAAAATAAAAATACACAGTATATTCGATAAGTTAAGGAATTGTCTGAATTTCAAATAGAAACTTTTTTTTTTGATTTTCGGTTTTCGAGATCCAAGGTTTAATGGAAAAATGAACTTAAGCGAACAAATTAAAGAGGACATATCAATTATTCGTCACGTCAAAAATAGACAAGGACGGAACAAATGCTACAACGAGCGATTACATATTTATAACAAGTGTAATTATTCTTTCTAATATAATAAATAAATAAAAACGCATTAAAAAAAATTTCTCTAACATTATAAACGATTTACTTTAATAACAATCACATACACTAAATTCATATATATAAGATAATAAATATGCATTAATTTATATAATTGTTGGACTAAAAAATACAAAACACAAACTGATTAATTTGAAAATAGCTGGTGCGTATTACCAATTATCTCGTCATTAATAATATATGTTTTTTATATATATATACATAATTTATGTCAATATCGTAATTATTTTCGTTCTTTGATATCTATACACTTGAGTGCTTCGCAGAACCTTGTCACATTTAGTTTCGTTCTTGTTCTCATTTGATCCGAGAAATAAACTACATAAGCAGTCCACTTTAATTGCCTCATTTATCATGACCAACGTCGATACTGCATTTGTAAAACCAGTATATTATAATTTTAGTAAATGGGTCTTTTGCAGATAAAACTATGTTATAATATGCCATATAGTTAAACAATACCTTCTTCAACGAATGTAATTAGTAGTTTATCATTAAAAAATAAATAGTATGATATAATTATAGTTAGGTTGCAGTTTCGATTCCTACTCTGTACTGATGAGGGGCAAAACCACGAAACTGGTAAAGTTATCTTCATCAATAATTTGATGAATTAATTTCAGCATTTATATAATTGAAAACCGTACCTGTGAATATTTCATAGGTTTTCCAAATATGATGTCGACGTTAGTAATAATAAAATATGGCGAAAAAATTTGACTAGCTATTCGATTACCTAAAAAATACAAAAGATATGATAATGTTTCCACAATCATACAGTGTGCTTTATTTGTTTTCCTCACTTTTATTTCCCGGACAAGATTGATGTTTATTGTTTGTCTCTGAAGAGAAATATTTTTTATAATTACAGATTTTCACGAATAAATTTCTATTTGATTTTCAGTTACTTGGTTTGAATAACGTAGGTATTGCATGATTAGGAATCGCAGATTGAACTAGAGTTTGAGAAGTATCATGAGTTATTTATTATACATTAAGATCTTTTTAATTGGTATATTTTCAAATAAAATATCCCACAAAGTAAACAAATGAATACGAGAAAAAACCAAGGCATAACATATTATAATATAAAAAAAAACATTGAAAATATATTCTTTAATACCAATGTATTTGTAGTATCAAAAATAATAGCTATATGACAATATTTTTAAAATTAAATATATCTATTCTACATTTTAAATGACAAATCTAATTAAACGCGCAATAATATATATTTTTTAAATGTATCGTTAGTTTTTATAATACTGCTAAATCAACTAATATTCTTGACGTTTGTTGTCTTGTAGGAACTTTGTTAATGTTTTCAAACGAGTTCTAGTTTCCTTCAGTTGCAATATTATTTCTAAAACGAGTATGGCTTAAATGTTATAGAAGATATTTAATACAATTAAAAAGACTAAAAAATTTTCTCCAAATGTAGCTTTCATTTAATAATAAATAACGTAATAGAATTTCCAAGTCTAACAGTAGTGTGTTGTAATTGTCTGCCTGCCTCCTTGACATTGTAACTAAATTTATTACAATTAAATTTATTGTAATTATAAAGTATTCGATCCTGTTGAAAGAACGTTCTATGTTCAAACGCTAAAATAATTTGAATAAAAGAAAAAACATTTTGGAGCTAAGAATTACACAACTAAAAATAACTTGTATTGATTTGTTTTATCAAGAGTTATATAAAAAAAAGATTGTTTCTCGATATCTTCAACTAACAAATATATAAAATCATCAAAGTAGGATGACAATACGTAAGTTTACATTAAATGATATGTACTGCTATTTTAAATGTAATTGTTTTAAAGAGAAAAGAAAACAAGTTATATAATGAGGAAGGGGATGCGCGGACAAACAAAATCAGATCCTTGATTGACGGATATAAGTCCTCATACAATATTAAGAATAGATGCCGATTGAGGTGTACGAGAGAGAGTGTGTAGAGAGATAGAGAAGAGAGAGTACACTATCAATATAAGGGAATCTACAATTCTTTTCTGTCACAGCATCCATTAATAAATTGAAGCTTCTCCATCGTGTGCAAAGATTTGATTCCCCTAATACTTTTTACCCTGATAAAGATAACATCATTTTTCGTACTATAAAAAATAGCAACATTGTTTTCAAAAATGATTTATTTTGAATTAGAATCTCAAGTTTAACTAATAGTGGATAAAATACGCAGCCAATATATTATTTATTTTGGCTGGTTCAATAATGGCAAAAATTAAAGGCACACTTATCCTTTAAATTGGATTCTACAACTACTAAAAATAATTTCTCGAATAAATACATCATAAGAAGTTACGTTGGATAGCAACATCACAGAGTTCGTTTGAAATTTTATTTTTTGAGTTAATTTTTGCTGTGTTTTACTAAGACATTTATATGATCGGTTTTTGTAAAAGTGTTCATAGAATGGATAAATGAACAGCATGACAATAATGGATTTTTAGAAATATCGTAGAGGGCAAATTTTTTACGTTTTGACAGAATCTATATATAAAATGTTAATGCTCTAAAATCTTTTATTTCCGAAGGTTAAGTGGTTTGAAAACCTTAACTTCAAAACATTAATTTCGGAGGGTTTTCAAGTAGTCTCAAAAGGAAAAAAATAAATAAAAGGGTTTTCAATGGTTTTCGAGCGCTCGTAGAATCTTGCCACATTAGAAACTGACATGTAAATAACCATATTGAAAATTCCACGAATTCCCTTGATTTTCCTGACTACAATTAATTTCCCTGACTACTGACCACTATGAACCCAGTATATATCCAAATTAGTTATAAGAAAATAATTGCAATATTTAAAATGCGTATTTGAGAAATATTTTTCTCTCATGAGATCAATTGTAAAAAAGAATGAATAAATTTTCGAATAGGCCTGTCTTTTTATTTTGCAACGTTCTTTGAAACAATATTAGAAGACACAGAAAACCGTCTTCTGTCCATTAATTTAGACAATGGTCAATTAAAAAATGTTTAAAAAAATTAAAATAGAAATTTTTCGAATAAATAAACCAAAATGGCTGTGTTAAAATCCATTTTTATTTGTATAATATCTGATCGCATGATAAATGTGAGAAAGTGTTTAACTATACAATTAAAATAACATTTAGACATAGGATGATAGGACAAAACATGTCACTGAAAAATTAATAAAATTAGCATAAATGCATAACTTAAAAAAACAGAATATTTTTTGCCTATAGTGGAGAAAGTGTATAATGATTATGAGCATATATTTACAAAGAACATGTTTGTTGATATAGGATCAACACTTTCATGTAGCCCGTGTTTGGAAATATAATGTGTTTCAAATAACTCAGTTAAAATAGGGTGAGTCACATGTGATCAGTGATTGTGACGTTTTTAGCTTTCCCTCTCGAACGCTCTACTATTAAATTGAATAATTTTCAAAGAAAAGCATTTTTCATTCTGAAATTTGTCAAATTCGAGTTATATGCTTAAAATATTGGAAATAGTTAGTAGTATAAGGTTTCTTTGGAATTTCTATTAGACTATTCTGATACTTCTTAATGCAGAAAAACAGGATTATAAAATACTCCAAGTAACTCATACGATTATTGCGATTCAGTGTTATCAATTACTACGCTACACAAGTCGATTTGTAAAGGTAATATATGCATCTGATGAAAATAATAAAACCAATAAGTTAGTATATGGTATTTCATACAGTGCGCGGGTTCCCACAAGGGAAATTAAGTAAACACCCCCAAGGAGGAGGGCTTATCAAGTATATTGCATTTCTACATGAAATGAATCGGTTACCAACAAAGTAGTACACTGCTGAAAAAAATGATCACTAAATTCAATTAATACTAATCACGAGATTACAGGAAGCATTACTACAAATTTACTGGTGTGTATTAAATTATTTAATATTTGCATATTAAAATAGTTTTAATTTGTACTATGTAATATGCATAACAAATAAAAATACATGTAGTTTTTCCGTGTAGAGGAAACAATATAGTTTACTGATAGTATTAGCAGACACATTCCCGAAAATAAACATTAAAATGGAACATGAAACATTGAGCAAGTATCAATTAACTGCGAAAATAATTTATTGTAATAACGGTTAAATTATGATTTCCTATACATTACGTTTCTCCAAGTTTAATTACAACCATACCAATATTGTAATATGAATTTAAGTAAAATAAATACATTATAACAAATATTTTTAAGCATTTATTTAAAACAAAATTCGAAAGGCTTTACGTTTTGTATATATGCTATGCCAAAATTAATTATTTTGGTTTTTAATACTTTACCATTATATCTTTCATAATATAATCGTATTGGTTTCAGATCACAATCTATATAGAGGTTTCTAATGATAAAATTTAGATACGTAGGATAAAATATAATATTTATTCATTAAAAAAATAAACAAGTTAAAAATTGTTTAATTATAATATTATATTACATATACTGCATATTTATACATACATAAACATAAACATATACATATATATACATAAATACAAAAATTACACATTTAGTGTGCAAACATTATATACATACGCGATAAATATTTGCGTCAATTTAGTAAAATAAAATATTTAAAAAATTAAAAAATTTTTGTTCTACAAAATTCGAGCATCTTGTGTTAACGGCTCGATTATATTATACAATACAGTTTAATAAAAAGTTTAAAAAATCTACACCTAAAAGGTTACCGAAGAATAAATGAAATCGATATAGGCCTATATATATACAATAAAATAATATAATGCTCACACGCAATAAAGATTCTAGCAAATTTATTTCGCGAAGAATTTAGTTGAATTGCAGAGAAAGCATAAAAAGCCATTTATAATGAAATTGTTATGGCAAACCTATTTCCAAGTCAACTCTCAAAATGTTTGTGCAGGTAACACTCAAAATAAGCTATGCATAAGTTCGGCACTTACTGTAGACGATATCAATAAATATACAACCAAATCAATTATTTTAATAATAACCGATGCTGTAATGCTGACATGTAAACTGTAGAATATTGACTGAAGACATTTAGTGACATGGAAATCATTAAAACATTATATAAATCCTGTATTTAAAACACCGAAGTTAAAAACCTTAACTTAATAAATAGTAATATAGTAATAAACAAATGTTTGTAATTTATATTTATAGATGAAAGTCTTCCCGGATATAGATATTTATTTCTATAAATACACTGAATTTTCAGTTCATCTTCTAATTTTCATTTTTTACTTCCTGGAGAGAATTTCACAATTAGCAATCAAGAAAACCAAGACAGGCAAACCGTGAATTAATTAACAAATTTGAATGAAATTATAAAACCCGAATGGATTTATTATATATGACACGAAAGCGGGAAATATAATGTATATATTAACTTCCGCTTCCAGGCATATCGTTTATAGTAGGTGAGTGAAATAATTGCATTACAGAGTATAAACCTGTTAATCCAGTATTATAGAGGATAAATGTTAAATTAACTAAATATTTTCTTTCAAAAGAAGTGTTTTATATTAATCTTATTAATCAATATTAATTAACATCAAATAGCGAGAAGATAAATATAAGCTTATACGAGAAGCACTCCTCTGATATAGTATACCATTAAAGTAATGTGGAACTGCTATAACTGCTACTACATAGACGTCGTACTCTTTAATCATGTTAATAGTTAAAACAAGAATTATAAACAGATAAAACGTGTTAAGACAGATGTTCTATTTAATATATTAAAAAAAATATATTATAAAATAATTTCAATTTACTGTAACAGGCTATAAGAGATTATGTTTAAAGTAGGAAATTAAAAAATAAATTACAACAAATTTGCAAAAATTCTACGGAATGAAACTCATCATAATAACAATAACTTACAAATGAAATAAAAGCTTTGAAACTATAAGAATAGTGTACATACTTAATCTGTTCCACATTGAATAAATGTATTGATGAGTAAGAATTACCTACCTGCGTAGAGCAGTGGCAAAATTGAAAATGGTGAAAATCTAATAAAACTGACACCATTTTATTGTCTTTTTAACATACTACAAGAGTAAAAAATCATTCATTCAATGTGTATGAATGAACTGAAAAGATGTATGAAATTTTGAAGCTCAATTTCATAAGTGTGAATTTAAAAGATGATTAAATAACCAGTGAGTATACTGTATATGGTTTATTAATAAAATGTATATGTCAACTATTACAAACCAAATATATTTTTATGTAACGAAAATGTTACTTTTGTATTTTTGAGCAGTTAAAAATAAACAAATATTTTTTCAATCATATATAATAAAGGGTCAATTAAATTCGGTAAACCCAGTTTATTTTGATTATGGTAATTTTGTTACCGTGTCATAACTGTAAAGAATTATGTAGTGACGTACAAAGGAAAGATGTATTATCATATTAATCAACACTAAATTAATAAAATCCCAAAAAACATGGTATAAAAAGTTATCTACAAATACAATTTAAAAAAAATTTACATAAATACCCATACTACAATAAATTATTAAAAAATATCTAGAACATGTCTAATAGGATAAATCAAAAAATGTATATAACGAAAAGTAGAAACAAGCATGCTCAATAATAATGTCGAAAGGAAATACGGGCAGCAAGCAGCATTGACGTTCATCGCCACAAATAAAGCCATAATAGTTACCATCCGTCTACTCGCTAATTACAACGTCACCAACTGAACTCGCTCTCTTCCAAATATTATATTTCAAGAGTTTAGTTTCACTAAACATTTCTCATTTAACTATGTACAGTATGTGAATAATCAGTCTCCCGGCATAGGAAATATTACAACGTCCCAGAATATATAGAGTGTACTGTATGTAGCAACTTGTGGAAAAGTGTATGCTGATCCTCACACACAGAAGCAGTCATTAAATTGCAAGCCACGATTACGATGATGCCTGCCTTGTACAGTTTGGCAAGAAATGAATTTGAGGGATATAGAATAAAATTGAATAACTCGAAGCGAAACAAATATGTTAAACTGGCGTTATCTGTTCATATTTTACTCCTAAGTAAGGCAGTATAAAACGGACAGAATGGAATCGTAAAGTTATATTCGCTAATCCAGACGACTGAAAAACATTGACTGAAGTACCTATTATAGTTGCTCACGAACATTATTGCTTGTATAAAAAAAGACTACAATTAAGTGTACGAATTAAAAGGTGATGTTTAATAGCTGGCTGAAAGCTTGAGACAAAAAGAAAACCTTTTCAATACAATATATCATAGGCTATACACAATTAATCTAAAAGAGTAAGTTCTGACCTTAATGATGAAAGTGTGTTCGTGATCGGGCATTTCTGCTGCTGTTGTCTGACGAATTTCGCAGATGAGGCAGCAGAATAATCCACTTCGAGGTTTTTCACTCTAAAATAATAGCAAATGTATCGATTTAAAAAAAATAATAATAAGTGAATCGACAAATACAGAAAATGAAAATACTGATAATGAAACTATTTTAATTAACAAAAATGTCGAAAACCGACCTCATATATTTTGTTACGACGTTTAGTCAACAGGTTTATATATAGTGAACAAATTATTGGTAAAACACTTTAAATCAAAATAACGGATAGATTTATAACGATATTCTTTATACAATATTCGATTTTTTATGCCAGAAAATATTAAGTTAAAAAACACAATTGAAAAATATGATGTCATAAATTTTTCGATTTAGAGATTATCCTTCGTTATGCAAAAAAATATAAATTGATACTATATGTACGTCTTTTGTTAAAAATATTAACCACTAAATTACATAAAACTAACAAGTTATGAATTATTTCCTTACATGGTCCTGTAAAACATTAAACATGTAAAATACACTGCTCAATTAAAAAACGGGAAAAGTTAGTAAATTTGAATTAATAAAAAACTATTTTCTTTCCTATTTTTTTAAAATTAAACAATAGTGTGTATGAAATGATAGATGGCCTACATTAGCATATGAGTTTCAAATTATTCAATTTTAAAAACAATTAAATGTCGCTTTTAATTATTGTTATTTGTTTTCTTTTAGTGTATTTCGAAAGAGGAATTATCGACATATATTAATGTATTTTCAAGAGTAATCAATGCTATTTCGGTTTACCAAAGACATTGTTGCATTCTTAAATATAATATAATTAGGTACGTACTATTTAATTATACGAACCTAACCTAAATAAGCAAAGAAAGCTGTTTATTGCAAAGTTAATAGGCATACATTCAAAGGAGAAATAATTACATTCTAATAATAAGGAGGTTAAGCAAATGCGAGAAAATATATAAGAATGAAAAACTATGTTTAATAAAGTCAATACCCTACAATAAAGCAATATCCTTCCTTAGTATACACAATTGCAATCTGATATCCCAAAATCTAAAATACCCTGAATTAAAATCCGCCGCCACATCAGTGTTACATCCCCCTCCGTTTTGCAATCTGTATCCGTCTTCGCTCCGGTGAAGATTACACAAAAAACCTGGATCTTCTTTACAATTCCTGCTCGATCTAGCGCATATAATGGAGTATAATTGATTCAACCCACGGATCAACTACTGGCTACATCTAAAGAGGGGAAGAAGATGGCTGCTACACTGCACGGCACTGCAACGCCACTGTTGTAGAACGCCTGTCTCTTATCTATCGCTTCAAGGCAGAGTGTAGTCTAGCAGATATCCCTTGGAGTACACTTGCTGCCTGCCAGTGATACAGTCCCAGTGTGTCGGAATTTACTCTAGCATAACTTATAATACTACGCTGCCACGTTTCCCGAGGAATTGGCCTGCTGGTGTATAAAGGAGTTCAAGTAGTTTCTTATCATTTGTTCACTTGTAGAAACAGACTGATTTCAGTTAAGATAAAATGAATAATATCATAACTGTCTATATTGGTACTGTTCAGATTGTGGATCAAACTATTCCCATTGCACACCAGTTATTATCCCTGAAAAAGAATCTGTTTCCTATTAAAATGTAGGAGAAACATTTTCCCACTCGGTCAAGCAAATAAAAAGAGTAAACTATATGGTGAGTATGATTGAGCATTTAACAAATGAATTGATTCAAAGTATGTAGACCTGAGCTAGTGCTTCATTTCTTATTAATTCTATTTAATTTTTCAAGTCAAGAGATGTACTAATGAAAAATATTTTTTCTTCTATCAACGGCAGCCTTTTTACTGCTATATATTGTGTATTTGACACGTGGTATATGGTAAACAATTATAAATTTGAATATGTTCAATCATAAAAAAATGGTGTTGCATATCTTTTGTAGTACTCTAACAAACAAACAAACCAACAAAAATGAGTAGAACAACTTGAGATAGTTCATATAAAAAATAATGATAAAAAATACAATAACCAAACTTTATGTAATAAAAAAAGCATATTTGATGGTGGAGAGATCTCATGTATTATTTTTAGTTTAGTAACGTATGAAATAATCCTCTAATCTTTGCCTTAGATTTTGTATATGACAACCATTTTGAAATCTGATTTGTCATTAGAAAAATTCCGTCAATATTCGTTTGACAGGTCTGAAGTGTAGAATGCTGAAATAAACTACAAAACAACGCTTTTGACTTAGCAGCATCAGGGAATTATTTTACTAAACATTGTATAATAATAGAATAATAGCTGTTTATAGTTATATGCAAGTTTGACAAATACATTTTTCGTTATTAATAAGAGCTGTGGACTACCTTGGGCGGTGTGAAGAGTTCAATCATGTAGCCGGCACTTGTTCGTAGTAGCACCATGCGACTTCTCTCCCAGCGCGGGTTACGTGTAGGCGCCGTGGTTGTCTCGGGTCGGATGAGTTCACTCACAATCCCCTCCTTGATGCACTCGACTAGCAGGGTGCGATGTCGCCTGAGAGAATAGAGATAGAAAGGGAAATGTCGTCTCAGAGTAGAGAGAGAGAGAGAGATAGATGTCGTCTGAGAGGATATAGAAAGATGTCGTCTGAGAGAATAGAGAAAGATGTCGTCTGAGAGAATAGAGAAAGATGTCGTCTGAGCGAGTATATATAAAGAGAGGTAGATATCGTCTGAGAGAATACTATAGAGAGAGAGAGAGAAATGTGTCATCTGAAAGAATAGAGAGAGAAATATCGTCTGAGCGAATATATATAGAGAGATGTAGATATCATTTGAGATATTATATATATAGAGAGATGGAGATGTCGTCTGGGAGAATAGAGAGAGATAGAAATGTCGTCTGAGAGGATAGAGAGAGAGAGAGAGAAATCGCATTTTAATTTTGAGAGATAAATATTTTTTAATAACACATTAAACTGGAGGGAAAAGAAAGAAAGGGGAATTATTCATTAATAGACTGCTGATTAAAAGAAAAAGACAGACGAAAAAATGGTAAGGAAGTCTAATAAGACAACCCTTGCAAAGAATAGAAGACGAAATATATAATAAAAACATATCAACTTAATAAAGACTATAGTTCTAATAAAAACCACAAAACAACTAGGCTAATTTGAAACGTCCGCATAAAATTAAATAAGTTTTTTTAGTGTTTTTATTAGGTAAATTCAGGGTTCATTTTATATATTTTTATCGTATTACGTTATGATACAATCTATCAATTTATGATATTGACCGATTCATATTGAAGAAATTTAGCTTTATAAACATGAACATGATCGTGTTGAAACATCTAACAATCGAACAAAAATGCTGAATTTTGTATTAAAATGTAATGTATGTGTTCAAGATAATTAGTATTAATACTTACATCTCAATATAACACGTGTTACAATTTTTAAAGATTGTGGGATGGATACCCATATTATTATTACTACAACAAACTAACCGATATCAGTTTAAAGAAGTTAAATCAGTTTCCCATTTCTTCGGAAATAAATAAATTATGAGCTAAAACCAAATAACGCGCTAGCTACGTACGATCTTAATAGGATAAAATAATTAAATCATTTCCTGAAATTGGATAACACAGGAACAGGTCAAACAAGTACCCAAGAGAGAGAGAGAGACAGAGAGATAGACATAGACGTTCCCAGCACTACAAACGCTCATGTTTCTATCGTACCAAACTACTACTATTTAGGAAACCTAAAAAAATCGTGCTATGAGCTATCGATTAGGGAATTGTGAAAGCAGAAATCGGAAGCTATAGTCTGGCTAGACTTTGCATGAAAGACATAAATACACACAGACACACACAAAAAGTATCCTTGTATGGAACTGTTGCCGTTGCCTATATCTGGAAATATTTAAGCAAGTGAGCCGGTTATAATGATTACTGTTTTTGATCAGTATGCACAGACAAACAATAAGAAAAAAGTGACTGTAGAGACGAAATATGTTGACATGTAAATAATTTATAATTAAAATTAATAACATATATTAGTTGTTTTTTACATTGAAGTGCTTTTTCTAATTTATATTTATATACAATATGCAAATAATTATTTTTCTTATAGACAATAGCAAACACTATAATCGGAATAAGTAAGTAATGAAAAGTGCACCATTACTTGCAGAAAACTATTATTGTAAGGAAAGTCTGCAGAAGTAGTTTTCGGCAATTCTACAAAAATGAAAGAGCTATATGATTGGAATACATTCAATATTGTTATTAAAACAATTATCTACGACAAATCTAGAGCCTAAAATAGTAAAACATTTACAGTATATATAGATTAGATTTTACGGGTAACTGCAGATAACAGTAGTTTGGATATACTTATTTTACAATAATTTTTCAACTTTAAAAGTGGAACAATGTTTGTAAATATAAGTATAAATTACGCATTATCGTTCTTAGAGGTTTTATACTACTGAAAGGAACAGAACAAAAATGTTTTTAATAGAATATGCTAGCAATTCCCTTTTTTTGATTAATGTACAAAACGGTGAATTGCTATAAAGAAATTAAAGTACACGCAATATTTTTGTAATTTCGAAATATATATTAATGAATAATATAAGAGCAGCAATTAAAAGTAAAGTATAGAGATTTAAAAAAAAGTAACAAATTACTAAAATATATTTATGTGAAATGAAACGGATAATGATATTTAACTAAGAAATAAATAAACCACTTTTAGCATAATTTATGTGGCTACAACCATGTTTTAGCTACAATTTATGTTGATATTATATTTATTAACACAGTATAATTTATTTCTACAAGGTAGACACTCTCCAGTTGAAAATAATTTTCTTGACCTTTCATATTATTAAAAAAAACATTACATTTCCGTGAATGTTTAACAAAGTGACCATATCAAATTAACCTAATCAAGTACGACCTTATTTCCATATTTCAGTTAATGCACAAGACGCTTAACACCCACATACTACAACGTTAAACCTCCCGTCCAAAAAATTAATTGATCCCATCCCAAACTCACCCGCGCTTGTCCTCCCCCACCACATTCGACCTCGTCGCCGACCGATGCTGCTGTTGCCTCCGCCGCAGAACAACCGGGTCCGTCTCCCCATCACCACCGGGGCCCCCCTGACTCTCCCCCGAACTGACACTGGCTCGCGGGTAGAACAGCCGCTTGTGCATCCGATGGATCCCCCGCTTAATCGACAGCCGGGAGAGGAAGTGGCGCATGGATCGGCGTTTTTTGCCCCTCCCCAAGTTCTGGTGCTGTCCGATGTCCTCGTAGTCGCTTGAATCACCGGCGGCGGCAGGGTTGCTGCGGGATCGACCGTTGCTACGGTGATGCTTATGCTGCTGCCGGGCACGTGTTGTTGTGGTGCCGTCGCCACCGGCTGCATTGGTGGTGGAACTGCTGCTATCGGAGCTGTAGCCGGTTCTGTTGGCGTCGGAGTTGTCATCGTCGATGTGATTGGTACCGCAGACCACAGCTGGGTTATCGTCTTGATCAAGGGAAGATAGATGTTATTGATGTCTAATGATTAATTGCTTGTGATATTTTATCAATACTTCTAACAGGTTAAATCAAATAAATATAGCAGAAGAATAAAAAAATGGCAAGCCTTGTCGAAAAGTTACAATAGAGTTAATATAAGAAATACAATATATTTTTGACATAAACAATCTTAAATGTTCATTTAATTCAAATTTCAATTAAGTGAATAAAAACAATGTAAACAACTTAGTACGTAGTAATACATTTAAGATCAGTTCTTAAACCGACCTTTAAGAATTAATTTAGTTTTAATCTATCTAGTTTTTTTAATCTTTAGAATGAAATATACGTATATTTAATTGATAACAACTTTAGAATTTATATATGTATATATATTTATATAACAGTATACAGCAACGTTTGTGGTTATAAATGTAGTCACTAATACAGATACATATAAAATATAGCAAATCGACAAGACATATTAAAAAAAATAGTGACGAAGCGTTCACAAGTTTCATTAAAATTAACGAAAAAAGATTTCCTTAATAACCTCAATTTTATCGACAGCCTTTTATGTAGGGATGGAAAGAATACTGAAGGAAATGCGCATGTTTAATTCTTTCACTAACAAATTATCCTGGTACCATTTCAGTCTAGAAAATTAATTTTTAACAATGTACTCATTTCACTTTCTCAATTGAAATTTTTTGAACATTCTACACAGTAAGTTATGTCTTTTGCAATTCGACCTCAACAGCAATCTTTTTTAGACAACAAATATGAATAAAATGAGGTTTTACAATATATAAATATAAAAATACTATTACATTTTTTTCCCTTTAAAGATAGATATAAATAGATAAATTGATTAAAAAATCTCAAATATTATAACAACATATTTAAAAAAATTCTAATTAGCGTGAATGTACACCTGAATTGGTTTTAAAAGTTTATAAAATATACTTTATTCCCATAAATAAATGTATAGTTAACAATGTTGGTAAATAGATTCAGAAATTCAGAAACTATTTTAAACCCACGTTGATTATGTTATTCGTTATGAAACATTTCTCATCTTTTACATGTTATAAATAAATAATATAAATATTCACTTTTGAGCATTTATATGAGTATATATATACATACAAGAGTATATTTATATATACACGAATAGAATACAGGGAATTGATGAGGATTACCACAGTGGTTCAATTTATAAAAATTAAATAAATAGATTAAAAATAGCTATCCGTATAAAAAAGTGTATGTATAAGAATCTAATTCCAAAAGTACAATGGCAAAAAATATTTCTTTTAGCTGTAAGTTGCTAGCAGATCAATACCGATAAAAAGGATTGCCTGTTTATTATTGTAACAAAATAGCGAGGTTGTTAAATTGAAGCTTTTAAAAATACTTTTAAATAAATACTTTCATAGGACAAATTTTACATAGGGCGCCTGAATAATAATCACACTGAAAACAAAAAATAATAGACATTTTCTTTTCTTATTTCAACTGATATAAAAATTAAATACCCGCATTAGAATTGCATCTATTTTACGAGTAGGCTACATTAAACAATTTTCATAAAACAGTCTTTTAGAGAACACTAAATTACAGAGAGTCTTTTCTACATCATAAACTACATCGTATTTTTTTGGTTAAAAATAACTTTTTTTGATAAAAATTCACGTTTAAGTCACACATATATTGCACATAAAATATCATGTATGTGTAGACACCATATCATGACTGTTAAGAATAGTAAACATCAACATTATCAAGTATACAATCAAAAAACATAAAAAATATGGTAATACAAATAACTCAATGTATTTCCCATAATCTTTAAAATATTTAAATTATAAGATATAAACTCATCAGCAGGTACTACTTATTTGATCCTATCTTCACTAAATAATAACTGATGAAGTAATTGTAATTCAACTAAATTATTTAAATAAGGTAGATCTGAATTTCAATATGGTTAATCTACAGGGTGTCCATAAAGTCACACATCATAAGGTAAAAATATGAAAATATGCTATTATAAACAACACAATATCATTGACTTACTTACTTCATGTCATCGAGGCTATATTTATATAATCATAATGTAAATGGATAGAGATACAAACATTTATGTAGGTAGTTACTTGAATACCACGTTATCAGACAGAGTGTGAATTCAAATTGAGTGAAATCAGTTATTTGGGATAAGATGAGCTGAGATGATAAGATAAGACAATGATCAACACGAGTCGAGCGTTGCAGATACTGCAGATGTTTATAAATAATGGTTTTTGAGGAGTTTTGGTGATCATTTGGTTGAAACATCTTCTTTAATCGGTCAGTTACTGGTGATTGGAAAAAGAGCTGATGTAAAATAGTTTTTTTTTCACCTGAGCATAACTCTTCTTCTGTTTTAATAAAAACATATGGTCTAAAAAAATTAAAGATATTGCTCATTTGAAATAAAGCGTTATTCAGAAATGAACAACCATTAATAATAGTGAGATGCTATCAAATGAACATATTAGTTTACTTAAAATCACAATGGTATTTGTACGTGTTTGTATTTCAATATAATATATTATAATCATATAATTACATGTTTTGTTAAAACTTAGTTTTTTTTCCTATTTTGGACTTTATGCACACCCTGTATATTAACTATAATATCAATGATAATACACAAAATACGAATGAGGTTACAATTATTGGTATATTATTATTATTACTATTGATAGAATCCGAGGCACATATATATAAATATGGGTGATGTCCCGCAACGTTTGGTTGAATTACGAATTAGGATTGGATAGTACCTTAAGTCGGGTTAAAAGACCATAGAATTCACAGCGGCAGATAAAAAAGAATAATATTTTTTATTATATTAAAAATTAATTATCATTTGCCATAATTTTGCCTCTTTAATGTGTCGTTTAGTTTGGTTTAGTTCACACTAATAGTAGGGATAAAAGAATTCAGCTCATTAACATAACATAAACGAAGCGAAAGTTTAAAATGAATTTTTAAGTGACCCAGATAGCGGACACGACTACATTTACTCTGTCTAATCACAAGATTAAAGCGCACTTAATAATACTTGATTTCGCTTAGTCAGAGTAATGTGATGTTGTAAAAATGTTTTCTAAGCTCAAACAGGACGATTTTGTTTAAGCACCTTTAAAACATTTTTTTTGCAATTTTACTGAATCGGTCAATGGGAAGGATGATTTCTAAGTTATAAACCCCCCAGGACTATGACGTATAGAAAATACAAGGATTGTGAATGGTTAAAATAATTTAAAGCGTTATTATTTTTAAATAATAATTATAGAAAATGTAAATCTTGTGAGAATCACTTTTTGAAAGCCAAAAACTAAAGTATAGAAATTTTCAATTAATAAATTATCAACCAATAACAAATTTAAAAAAATAATATTCACATATGCAAAGAATCTCAGCAAAGTGACTTTGAATTAATCAATCAATAGATATTTATAATATATTGCTGTAAAACACGCGCACTATATTATATAAAAAGTGTGTCTACACTACAGTTAATATAGAGTATGCGGGATGGTTGCATAAATGAGTCAGCACGGCATGGATAATCGTGTAGGTATGCATGCAATCTAAAAGAAAATTGTAATATCGGCATGTTGTTTAATTTTCGATAGCCTACTGAAATAATTCGTCGTCTGTATATTTAAACATCGATAAATAAATTACACTGGAACGACATGTAACTACTACCAGTATTATTTGTACCCAGAATGAGGCAAAATTAAGCTGGAGAGAAATATACATTTAAATATAGAATTCCTAGAGCAATACATACACACATACAATAAAAGGAAACAATTAATACAAAAAGAAGCCATTTTACGAAAAGAGAGATTTCATAATAGCACTAAAAAGGAATAAAAAAATCATTTTAATGCTGTAGGTGACTTTAATATTAAAGAATTAAAAGTAACTAACATATTCCAGTTTTTTAAATTATACATAATTATAAATTGTGATATTTATATACTAAAGCAAAAAATTTAGGAATATATATGAAATCATTCAATTTGTAATAAGTAAACTTTAACAAAGTCCAAATAAATAAAGATTTTGAGAACAAATGTTATTTTTAAGTATACTATTTTATTCATTAAAATATTAGGAGATTTTATAAACAAAATAAAACTTAATATATGAAAATAGTTCGTTTACATTGCATTGAAAATTTTATTTACACCTTTTAAATGAGTAATAATGACTATTTATTACCAAATTAAGAAATGGAAAAATGTATCTAAATACAGAGACGAGAATGGGTACAAATAAAATCCACGACAAATATTTTTTGGAGCATTTTTGTGAACATTTGAGACTAAAATTCGCAGATCCTGGGAATATTCTCATCCGGGTAAATAAACATTGAAAATCACAAACTTATTATTGTATACGTTATTCAATTTTATATTTAATAGAAAACAAATAAACAACCACTACATTAAAAAATATTGATAAGTATGTTACATAACATACTCCACCGAAATAAGTTAGTGTACTTCACATTATAATTTTTGCTAGTAAATATTACAGAATAGTTTATACAATTAGGTAAAGGTTCAAAGTACATGATAATAAATATATATCATGCAAGAATACTTAAAACTCTGTGGATATTATATTACAATTAGAGATGTTTAATCGTTCCGCTCAAACTAATTGTGCCTGTTTAGCACCACATGGCTCATGGCTTTACCACAATATCTGAATAACACAATAACAAAGCCAGCTGCATTTGTAATCGTACCGGTAAGATACCACTTATTTTCCGTAATTGATATATTCATTATATATATATATTTAGGATAACGAAATTTTATAATCATAACAATATATTGCAAGTAAAATAGTTAAAACAATACAACTAAACATCATTTTAAATGATACTACATCATTAGTATGCTTGAAAAGAAATCAACTACAATCACAACAAATGAAACGATTTGAAATCGAATATTAACATTTCTTAAAACAATGAGCTACTAAATATTGTTGATTTATCAATCGTCCATACTTCTTAAATCACGTTTTTTGGCATGTATATGTTTTCTTTTAGTCGGATGAATTATGCAAAACTCTTTTAATTCATTAAACAATGTTGTAACTTCTCAACTTCGAATGATAGATTAAATAAACCAAATCTGGTTTTATAGTGAATATTATAGGGAAACTAGGAAATATATGAGCCATTTTATAAAAAGGAATAATTAAAATTGTTAAAATAATAATCACAAACTACATTTCCATATAATGAACCAGTTTAATAAAATTTTAATGTTTAAAAATAAAATAAAACATTTAATATTGCCAAAATGATCAAGCTCTGTAAATTCTAGTGTTATTCTAAATAAATGGGATTTGTTTAAATTATTTTTTACAATATTACTTACTCTATGTTCTGTTCATGGCAGGCACTGTATGTGGAAAGTATTTTTTACAAAAAAAAACTTTTTGGTAAATGCTAAAGTTACTCTGAAGATATTTATTTAATATAGAGTAGTGTTCCTTTTGAATATGCATCACATTAATCTGTTATAAATTATAATCTTGTTCAAGTTCATTTAGATATTAAACAGATAATTATAATTGATATAAATTACTAGATATAGTCATTTTAATAAAATGTTCATGTCTGTGCTTTGCTAGTCTGTGGAATTATAGATATGTATATGACTATAAATATGTATTTTTAAATACAACCGAAATTTTTTGGTGGGATAAATTTAAAAGAATATGAATGATATATTACTTTGAATAAATTCAATAATTTATATTATTCTCGCTGAAGATTAAAAAAGAATTCATTGTCCTTTAAGCTTTAATTTAGAGTAATAAAGTTTTTCATATCAGAATAAATATTTGATTTAGATTTTAAATACTTGTTTAATTAATGTTAGTCTGTACAAATAAAAGTCTCGTTTTATTTCCTTTACATGTTTGACAATGTCATAAAAGAATACTTTAATAATGTCATTGATAATAAATATATGGATAGTACAGAAATGTAACACAAAAGTAGAAAATAAATGATGTAATTATTATTTTTCTAATGAGTTCTGAATTGGCTTAAATTTATATCATACGGGTCATGGCAACTGACAAGCTGTTGCTATGAAGGCCTATTAATAAAACAGGGTTCTACTATTGTAAGAAAAACTATGGCATTTTTAACATCTCAGAAAAAGGTGTAATGTCATCTGAAAAATTGAGGGTGATATTCTGGGCTGACTAGTTTGGTCCATCTGTTGATATCATGCAGGCAAATGTTCAGATTTATAGCATAATAATGAACTGATTTATTTTTGGGCATGCCATGGCACATCAGAACTTCTACTCTGTCATGTCTTGATATGCCGCTAAATGCTATTGAAAAGTTGATGAAGGTAGTTAAATAGCCATAATGTTATTTAGTATTGCACTCATTCATTATTATTCCCTTTAGATAAAAAATTGTCTCATATTTGGTAAATTAGTTTCAAGTTTGCTTTAACAGAACTGAGAAGGTTCATATGGTAATGCATATACAATATAATATTTTAATTCAAAGTAATAAGACAAAAGGACAGCCACTCATTCAAAAATATTAATACAAAATGTATACTCATATGTTAACAATAATATAAATATGAAAGGATAATTTCTTTCCATTTATTTATTATTTTTTGTAAATATTGTTTAACCACTAAATCGACATAAATGTCATCTAATTTTGAATTAAGAGAAAAATTAAATAAACACTAAAACTACAGTTGCCTGAAAAATAAACAAACAATCAAAACTATAAGTAAGAAAACTTAATAAATGAATAAATCAAAATAAATACAAAAATTAAAAATATGTTTTCAGTAGGTTTAAAATTGAAAATAATATTTCAAAAATATAAATAAAGATAATTAAGAAGTTAATAAATCAGAACACAAAAAACTAATAAAAATAGATACAAATATTCAGAAGTTTAGTTTTCAGTATGCTTTAAAATTGAAACAATTGGAATGTGATCTGAAGGCAATAGAAAGATGAATCCAGAGTAGCAGACTGGTAAATGGGAAAACACAGCCATAATTAACAGTTTAATTTAAGTGATGTAAAGCAAAATGAACTCTTCAACGAGTACATCAACAATATTCCTATTAATGATAGGAAATACAACAGATTTTAATATCAATCCTCTTAGAAAATGGAAGCCAGTAAAGTTATCAAAGAGTCTTCAATGTAGATGAAGATCTCTGAGACCAATTTTAAACAGTTTCTTTTTATAATACACCTGTAGAGGTAAGAGGTTCAATAATGTATTCTGTGACGAATGACGGCATTAACCACCATAATAGATGTTTTTTCATAAATATAGAAAGATCTTAATACATTAAAAGAGCTATGACAGATAGTAAGAATGTGTGCATCAGTCTAAAGTAGTCATGAATAATACCAAAGAATTTGACTTTTGCTAAAAATGAAGTGATTTTGTCATCACAGATATTTAAGCGAAGAGATGTACATAGACATTTGAAGATTTGCTAACAATACCCATAAAAAACCTGTATTAGGTGTGTTTATTTTAAATGGATTAAGGTTAAACCAATCAGAAAGCAATTACGTGACGTCTTCTAGTTTAGACATTTCTACATCTAAGTCATTAACATGAAACAAAAAATAAAATGTAGTATCATTATATATAATTGATAATAGATTTCATGATGATTGAATATGTCTGATATATGTGAAATATAAAGTGAGAAAAGACTAGGTCTGACAATAGATCCTTGAAGACATTTGAGAGTTAAACAGAATTCAATGTTTTTTTATCAATATGCACAGACTGAGCTAGTCTGAGATAGTCTGCACAGTCTGATATAGGCGACGTATAAAGTGAGAAAAGACGAGGTCGAAAATATATCCTTTAAGAAAACCATTTGAGAGTTAAACAAAATCGAATGTAGAGTTTTCCATATGCACAGACTGAGTTCGTCTGTTATAGTAGGAGTAGCACCATTTAAGAAGCTAAATCACGATCTTAAGCATTGGAGAAGCAAGTCATAGTCAATTAACTAAAAAGTTACGCTTAAGTCCAAAAAAGAATGTTCAAAACTAGGCTGTTACCTGTCGACAAATGTTAGATTATTATGTAAATGAAGAATGGCTGTCTCTGTGTCGAAATGGATTGTGTGATATGAATATTAAAAGACACATCAATGAATTGTAATTTAAAAAGTTGTTAAATGCGACCAATTTTTTAAGTAGTTTATACAAAAGACCTTTTAAGTCTTTGGAGTGAAGCCATAAGTATTCAAGATTAAATTGTTTATGAATTTTCATTTTAATATATTAAACACAGGGACATTTATTGTAGAGGAAATTGTGACATTTTAACAGGTACGCAATTATCAATCAAAGACAAAAGAACAGCATTATAGCAGCTGAGCCAGTGGAATAAGGGGGCAAAGACGTCTTGATTATTTTACACTTTTAATGTAGTATTATGACTAAAAGATTAGGACGCCATTTTAAACTAATAAAAAAATTGCGAATATGATTCAATTTATTTGTTAGAAAATGCCCCATGAAAATGCTTAAAACATTCATTTTTAGTAATGCCAGTTTTATTCAAGGAAAAATATTATATTTACTCCTTGACCCCTATTACTATGGGTACCTAGTTTTATGGCATTTTTATTTTTATGATATTCTGTTACAAAAACAGGACAAGTTACAACCCTGGTCAATGGCCACTGATGGCAGGATAAAAAAGATAAGCAGTAAAGATAACATGATATTTATCAAAGCAAGAGATAATCAAATAATGAATATGGCCCATCAAGTTAGTAGGTCAATTTACATACTGACAGAGATTGAAATGATCCAATAAAGTAAATACAATAATGGTATGCATGATTATTAGTATTATTGATGTGCAAATTTAAATAAGAAAAAATTATGTGTTGTGAAATAAAATGTTGTTTTCAGGAGGATATTGGATTTAGATATTTATGTTGTAGAACTTGAGGGGGTGATAAGGAATTGATTATGTCAAATTATGATCATATTTGTCAGAAAGCCTATAAAAGTTGAACAATGGAATGATGATAATTAAAATCATAAAAGAATTTCTGTAAATGAGTCCAATTCCACCATGGGATATGGTTATAAATGAAAAAATAGCCTGATGAAATAAACTTATAAATAGACAGCTCAGAGAGGATAGATAACTAGGTTTTGGTGATTGTTAAATAATCTAAACTATTGGTTAAAAATTTGCTAAACAGAAGGGTATTTTTATCATGTGTAAAAATTGTTTACTCATAAAGTAATCATGTAAGAAGGTAGTAAAAGTTGTTATGTCTCAAATGTTATAAATGAAAAGGATAAGTTGAAGCAGACTGGCGAAAAATATATTGTCAATTATAACACTGTCTATCAATTGTTAACAGATTTAGCATGTTCACTTAGTTTAATTTACTATAAAGTCTATTCTCAACTCTATCAGCATAAATCTCATTAGAATTACTGTATATGCCTTTAAAGAATGATTACTACAAAGTTTAAATATGGCAGATAACAGTTATTGTGTTTTTATGATTGTGGAGTGATATTTTTATTTAATTTGGTTGAGTGGAATTGTTTTTTTCTACAGTAGAAGGAGAATTTAATAGAAAGTGTTGAGTCACACTTAAATGTAGATATGACTTGGTTAATTTTAAATTTTCATTAGATTTCATAGGGATATCAAATAAAAATAGAGCATGTAAAGTTAATGTGGGTGATGCCAGAATCAAAGTATTAGGAATGGATTAAAATGGTTTGGAGGTATGTTTTTTCTTTTCATTCTTGACAGTTTAATAAATCAATATCAGTATTGAACATGATGTAATACATAATGATGCACAAAGACAGCACAGTAACTGTAGAGATATTAATGGATTGTGTAATCACTCACAGTTTTCAGTAAAAAATGGAGAGAATTTAACCAAGGAAAAAGAAATAGTTAAATCATGTCCCTCACCTGAGAAGTCAAATCAATCAAAAGCTATTTCATTGGTTCAGTCAGAGCTATAGTAACAACAGCAAATTGATAACTACCACATTATTATTGTTGCTATTAACTCTTTTTGGTAATATTAAATTCACAAGAAAATTAATTTTTATTAAATGTTTTTTAATGTTTCAAAATACTCTAAAAACAATAATACATGTACCGTTTCATGTTCATATGCCTGCACATATTCTCAAGGAAGATATAATGCCTTCTACAACAATTTTCCCATCTAATTTAGACCTTAGAAAACAATGGATTTCTAACATTTGTTGTGTCAACTTTACTCCAATTAAAAATCTTATATTGTGATCTTATCAATTTAGTGAAGTAACAGTCTTTTTTAAATTACATCCAGTACAGTTATTACTGCTTTTTACATGTCATTTAAATGTACACTTGACATTTGATAATATAAAATTGTTAAAGTTCAAATTACTTCATATTAATTGAATATGTTGCTGTACATTTTGTCATAATTAACTGTCATCATATTATTATTTTAAAGAAAATATTTTTATTTCTAACAATATAATTATATTTATTGCTATCTGTTCTATCAATTATCTTTAGTTTATTTGAATTATTAATAGATGAATTATAATAATTAATTAAACTGGACATACAATGGATATGGTATAAATATATATCAAATGGTTTTTCCTAAATTAAAATGTTATTTCAAATTTTATACTGCATTTAATAAGAACTGTATAGCTATTCTATACATGCTTTAATATATTTTTTAAATGTTGCAATTGTTGCAAGTATGTTATTGTATGCATTTTGTTAAAATCAACATTATAAACTCACTAATATTAACTGTTGTTTCTTGAAATTAGTAGTCTAATGATGATGAGATCTGCATGTCATTTGAATTATATATAGATACTAATCTTAATTAATGGATTTAATTATTTATAAACACTAGTATTATATATTTATAATATTGTATTAAATCGAATATAGTTAATAACATAAATTTTAAATATATTATTATGAGTATAATATGTTTATAGACAATACAGTAGCTGATATTTACTAATTAAAAAATATTATAAAATAATTGACTAAAATGAAATATGCTAGTAATGTAAAACAGTAGTAATAAATAGAAAAATCCCCTGCATTTTTAGTTATGAATGTTAGGTAATATAAGTAAGAAATAGTGTGAGTTTATATAAAATCATTTCCCCATTAATTTGTCTAATTTATAAAAGGTAATAAAAAGTACTAACCATTTTATTATGGTAGATAGTAAAAGGCAAATATGGATTGGCTTTTTGGGTAAAAGGTTGTGAGGGGAGGAGAATAAATAAACATTGAATGGAAAAATTACATTTTAATGGATAGTTTAAACCCAATGCCAATTCCCCAAAAAACAACTGATGATGCTAAGTACTAGACATAAAATCTGATGCTGATTTTCAGGATTTTGGGATAAAACCTGATGCCAATGTCAAGTATTTTTATATTCCACAAAAAGCTGATTGAGACACAAGTGGCAGTATCATTTAATATTAACTTCGTCATGGCTTAGATCTAATCTTGACTCATATAATAAAAATTGGGATAGTTCTGAATTCAGCATAATATATTTAATTAGTAAATTAAAAGTTATATATTAGGACTGGGTTATCTTAGGCTCATCTTTATTATATAATATATAAGGCACTAAGATTTTCAGATTGCCTAAATTTTAATTTACTATTATATAGCACTGAACTACAGGGTGTGGCAAAAGTCTTTAAACAGAATTATTTAAAATTTAAATATTAAAATCACTGTTTCAAAGAAATATACTATACAGATATAAGTAAATTTTAATATAATTTAAATTAGTTGTTTTAATGATATGTACTACATAGACTTAAGTATAAATATTAATTTTAAATTGCTGCATTAAAGTTTAAACTGTGCATTATTGTTTCTACTTTTCAATGGAGTATACAATAGAAGAGAAAGTTCATATGGTATCCCAGGCAATTGTTCACAAAAGTAATGAGAAAATTCAACTATTATTTCATGTAAGGTTCAATAAGGAGGCACCTAACATATTAACCATTCCTTATTGGAAGAGAAAGCTGTTAGAGTTGGGCAGCTTGGTAAAAGATAGGCCCATACCAGGACAGCCAAGTATGGAAACAAAACACAAGGTGAAAATAAGGAGAATGTTGTGCAGATTGTATAGAATGATCCCACTGTTTCAACCAGAAAAATTGCCATTGATTTTGGTACCTCAGAAGCATCAGTAATGCGAATATTGAAAGCAGAAAATTATCATCTAATCACTATTTACTGCCAAAAGTTATATGATGTGGATGCTGATTACACATTGTAATTTGCTGATTTAAATGACTGTCAAGTTTCATAATGATCCAGCTTGGTTATGGAAGATTCATTCCTCTGATGAGTGTGTTTTTCATTTGAACAGTGTGAATAAACACAATATCCAATATTGGTGTGCCAATAACCCAAACATTAAAGTTCAAATACCCAGAAAGACTTCTTCACTCACAGTTTGGACATGTATTGTTTCTCAGGTCTTGTTTCTTATATTTCAAGGGAGACCATGAACAGATATTGAATAAAAAGGTAGTGCCAGAATTCTATCATCCAGGTGCTGGTCAAAAATATGGATTTTCCAACAGGATTGAGTGCCAACATTATTGCATCACTGCTCATCAAATTCTTGAAGAACAACTTTAAGGGTGGTGGATAGGTCACAGAGGTCCTATTGAGTGGCCAGAGAGGTTGCCAGACCACACTGCTTGCAATTACTGGTTATTGTCATATTTATGAGCAAAAGTGTACTCAACCCCAGGATACATTTTTTCAAATATCGATGTTCTTGGTGCCGCAATTGAAGCACTATTGTAAAACATTCCCTTGGTCATGTTCTGCAGATCAATTTGAGACCTTAAGGTATGCATACAAAAGGTAATTGATGCAGAGGAGAATATTTTGAAGAATGAAGACTGAGCTGTGTTTACTATTTACTCTTTTTTAATATTAACTCTTGTTTCTATATGTTTCTAAATAAAAAAAATTTGTATTATAATTCCATTGAAAGACTTTTAACATATGCTGTATGTCCATGAAATATCCTATTTTTAATGTGCACATTTTTATTATTATAATATGGTGCTGCTATGAGATCATAAATTATTAACTTACTCTATAAGGAAAATTTAGATGAAAATTTAGTTAAAAGCTGTTTCATTTATTTAACTATATGAAGCATACTACTAATTGCTACTTATATTATTTGTATGTTTCAGATATGATTCACTATCATGTTGATTTAAAAACCTACATGAGGCAGTCAGTCCTGCTACCCATCCTAAGTCTAACTAACTCTAATTCTATTTTTTTTCTTCTTTTTTTATATGGCTTTATAATTGTCACAAACATTTTGGTGACAATTTAACAATTTTTGGCATTCTGAACAAACTCAGAAGAGTTGCTAAACACTCGACAGACACAGCTGTCTGCCAGGGAGAGATAAGGTACACTGCTGGGATTCGAACCCAGCACCTTAACCAACTGGGCTATCTCACCCCTGTTTTACCCTAACTAGAATTATTTATATTATAAGAGTGGAACTTAGAGTACCGTTAAGCAATTTAGGATAAACCATATCTGAAACACAAAATAGGTTAAATATAACAGGGACCACAGAGCCAGGGGGCCTGCAGCCCCCACACTTTTATTAATAAAAAAATTGATGCCCTCCTTTGATGCCTTCCTTTAGAATTAGTATAGTAAAAAAAGACCAAATGCCATCTATTAATATAGGATCTAATGCTACAAAAAAAATGTATACAGACCAAAGTTCAAATGGGGAAAGGAGAGTGCTTATTTCCACCAATGCCAAAGGAACACTACTGGAAGTTTTCTTTTGCCTCAATTTCAGAATGTGTTATCAAGGCTAGCTTTAAAGTCTACTCAAATATATAAGTAATGTTAACAAAATCTTTAAAGGCAGAAAATTATGACAGAGAACTCAAACAGTTTTCAGCTGATTGTGGTAATAATATGGATTTTGCAATGCTTGTCACTCAGCTTTAAATAAAAGATGTTAATAACATTATTAGCTAACAGAAGGTTCACTTAAAATTTGAACAGAATATCATTAGTTGAGTCAATATTATGTGTAATTTACTAATTTTTAATACAGGCACTTCTAAAATGACTGAAAACATGGATATAAGAATAGAACATATAATGTTTTCCTTGTAGCTGTTGCCATCGAGTATGTTGTACAGAATGCAGATTGTCAAAAAACTTTATTTAACTATATAGTGATCTTGTCAGATATAATTTCTTTTTAAACTTTCAAATGCATAAAATGCGGAAAACCCACATGGATTGCCCCCCACCACTTTGAATATATTATATGGCTCCATAGTCCCTGGGCCTGACCCTGTGCCAGCCTGTGGCTGCGTATAAGTAATATAATTATGTGGTATGCTATAAATAAATAAATAAAATAAGTAATAAAATTTAATAAAGAAAAATATTCAAATTTATTATAATTTTATAGGTTGAATAATTTATATAATATTTTAATATTATTCATGTCTGTGACTGTATATTTTAATTAATATCAAATGATATCAAATAGCATTTCTCTCATTGACTAACACTTTATAAAAAGGTACATATGCATATGCATATGACATGTATAATGTATATATGTATAATAATAATGAAAATATGTACAATAATATGCATATTATTAATATGTTTTCAAACTTACTTAACATTCTAATTGTTTGGGAATTCTCACTTAAGCTGCTTCTAGGATGTGCAGGAGAGGAATTTCTTTCAGTAGGCTGGTCTTTAAATGAAGATAATTTATCATTACTTATAAAATATCGCCGTGGCAAAGAAGACTCAAAATGTTCTTTAAAAATCACAATAAATCTATCTAAAAAGTTTTTTCCACAGCCACTTTTGTCATGTTCGATATATTCTAAATTATGATTCTTTAAAATTTGCACAGTTTCCGTGGAAGCTTTGATTGCAGTTCGTGAACAAAATTTAATCCAAGCATCGTTGTCAAAGCCAGAATCAGTTATTCTATGCCATCTATTATAAGCCATCACTACTGCTTCAAATAAATAGAAAAAATACTAAAGTTACCGCATTTATTTTCTCTGACCTATAAATATTGTTTCATACTTATTGATGCAATAAAACTTAAGTAGTTTATATTATTTTTTAATGTATTAAAAAAATATTAGGACACAGCGCGATCACGCATTGTAAAAGTTTCAAATGCTCACTATTAGAGTGACTCAATCATACTTGCATCAAGGTTCATAATATAATATATTCAATATTTTTTGGTTTTTATATCTATTTATTTATCAATTTGTGATACCCTTAAAAAACTTTCGTAAACCATAAATAATTTAACTTAACTTTTTTGATCATATGACATATTATGATAACGAATCTTTGTTTGGTTTTTGCAAATTGACTAATATTTAAATTTTTTCAACATTTTATGTTTGATTTTTTGCAATGGTTTTTAAAATAATGCTGCAGCTATGTAGATATAGTCGTAAATTATTGTAATTTTAATAATATTATTATATATAGAGAAGGAAATATAAAACATGTTAAATATTATAACTTAAGGTAGATATCATTTTTACTTTAGATTATAGGAAATATGTGAATTGTATTATTTTTTATAATTACGATACTTTTTTATAATATTTAATAAAAAGCAATAATTACAAAATACATTATGAACCATATTTGTTGATAAAATACTGGAAGTATATAATGTTAAATAATTCACATTGTACTGTACATATATATATATATATACGCAAGTGTGTAAGAATAAGTAACCCTTTTCAACAAGGCAGCTCTTGTTAATTTTTATATAAAACTCTTTTATATGTGAAAAGAATATATGTAGAATAATGATGGTATATTGTTTGTGTACCCTATATGTGCGCCTGATAGGAGAATCATTTTAGCACTGTTCAATAGTGACTTCCCATTTCACCTGATGTTATTTAAATCAATGTTATTTCACCTAATATCTTTCACCTAATGTTATTTCACCTAATCTCTTTTTACTTAATTTCATTTGACTTTATTGAAAAAATCTCGTTTCACCTATTTCAGTAGAAAATAAAATATTCTAATACATATAAAGGGCACGTTCCCGGGATTAATAAGTCGGCGTGAGGACATTGGCGATCAACAGGAACGTTCGGATGACGTTCCGGTAATTTATGTGGTTACTTGGGGAATAAAATGCAATTTGATAATTTAATCAATGATTTAAAAGGATATAGAATCTGTTAGCAGCATCATTTTTTGTTGCAGCTGCCGCAATTTTCTGGTTAACTGAGGGTGCTTGAATATGTTCATGATCATGCATGTTAAAAATGGTAATCTATGATCATGGATGTAATGCATGGTCATGCATGTTAAACATGATTATGTGTTATTATGCGCGTGGCATGGCAAGATTATGCGCATGATTTAATTCTCAACTATAGTGAGATAGCGCAGTAAATATAACACATTAAAAAAATAAAACTTCGTTTAATAAACTATCAATATATATTACAAAAATCAACGTACTATTATCATCAAGAAAAAAAGTCCTGTTGTTGGCAGTAAATTATGGCCAATCCATATACAATATAATATCTTATTTATGGAGGCCATCGTGCCGACTAACGCCTTGATATCGCAGAAAGGGCGGCCACATGCGGCCAGCTGTCTCTTGCGGTGGTTACATGCGGCTTGTCATCTAACAATCACCCTTTCGGCGGTCACAGGTGGCCAGCAATAGATTCGCGACAATATAGAACGAAACAGATAGTGTAAGAGACCATCTAAACATTTTTTTGGGTGAAAATTAGGTAAAAATTAATTTATATGAACAGCTACAATTAAGTAAGGCAATATAGAACGAAACAGACATGTAAGAAACTATCTTAAATTTTAATAAACTATTTTATTTATGTGAATAATAAATTATTTGCGCAAAACGATATATTAAAATATATATATTTTAAATATTATTCAAATTGTACATTTTGTATAACCAAATAGTATCATAAAAGGACATTCTAAACATGAACAATTAAAAAGTGCTTAACATGTAAGAAAATAATAATATATTTCGTAAATAAACAATGTTGCAGACCATTGAAATTATTAGAAAACACATAGGTACACAATGATTAAATTTCATGATAATTTAGTGATAATTCTCTTACATGTCCAATCAGAAATAATTAAGACAATTTAGAAAGAAACAAACAGCGTAAGAGACCATTAAAAAAAATTAAAATATTTTATTTATGAGAATAATAAATTATTTATAAAAATAATAAATTGTTTGCACAAAACGACATATCAAAATGTAATATTTTAAATAATATTCAAATTGTATGTTTTGCATAACAAAATAGTATTATAAAAGGACATTCTAAACATGAAAAATAAGAAAAATGTGCTTTAAATATGTAAGAAAATATAACATTTATTGTAAATGAACCATGTTGTAGACCATCGAAAATAATTAGAAAATACATGCACAATTTCATGATAATTTAGTGAACATTAACTTATATAACCAATCGGAATCAATTAAGACAATATAGAACGAAACATGCTCTGTATGAGAACATCTAGAATAGATAACTCATAATCAAATAAGATAATCCAAAAAATATACACTAAATACAACCAATTAGATACTTGATAAACCTAACTTATGTCTGTTAAAGTTGCAATCATCAGGAATAATTGTCCTATATGTAAAAAGGCTATTGTTCGAATTCTTGCACACTTACTGCGTGTACACAATGTACTGTTTTACGCACGAGAGCTTACTTCGATCATTGATTTATTGTTACTGTCGACTCTTCTACCATTTAACGCAAAAGTGTTTTTAATACTGCGGAAATATTCTTCAAGAAATTGATTACCTATAAAACTGAATAGACAATTTGAACCAATTCTAAACAGATATCGACGAAACGAAATTCCCAAAGTTGCCCTACTGCATGGATATCAATCAACACAAGATGTCGAACAATAAATCAAACTCAAATCAATCAGTGACAGACGAGGAATCAATACCTTCCGACGACGAGAAGGAAACATCAATAAAATAGATGGAAAAGATGGTGGACGACTAGGAGGAAGAGAAAGAGTCGACGCTTCTACTACAATTCTAGAGGACATACAGAAAAAAATACAGAAGAAATTGACCCTGAAGGAGTTGAAACACAATGTACAAGATAAAATGATGAATTATATTGAACTATTCAATTATATGAAAAATTACGAAGCAATGGTACGAATTGAAGAAGAGGTCGAAAAAATTCAAGAAGATAATCCTTTTTGTCACCTATAATTCAGCTCTACGGGAGAGTATCAAACGATTTTGGTATATGTTTTTGAAAGAAGAGTGCGTAATGCATTGGACTCAATTAATATCTCACATGCTGGTGATGATGATGATGATGATGATGATATTTACACATCTTATAAATAAAATGTATCCATTATATTAAAGTACATATTCATCTCAAATTTTATATAATGAAGTACTACTCTGTAACTTTAATAAAAAATTGGATTCATAAAAACTGTTCTTTATTGATTTGAAACAAAAATATTTGGGTCCATTTAGTCGGAATTCTCATCGAATCAATCTGTAAGTAGCAAACTCAGTGAATGTCAGAATCCTCATTGAAATCATCGTGAAATATATTTCCAAAATACATAGCAATGGTTAAATGTCTACAAGTCTGTCAAATTGTAAGTAATTAAAAAAAAAAGTACTGACTCATAGCTGTTCTGCTAGTCTATCTATTTAATTTCATTATACCATATTTAAAAATGTATATATATTAGATTTAATCAGCTGTAAATCACTAAAATCTATAACTTTGTTAAATATCATCCGATTTAAAAAAAATTGGCGCTAGCTCATAGCTATTATGAATGTCTACCTATTAAATTTTATTTTAATATATAATAAAAGTTTAAAAAATAATTATACTACTTACAAAAAAAGTAGTATAACAGATTTGGCTTATGTTGGTGAGTCAACATACCAAGTTTGATTATCATAAGTTGTAAATATCAAAAGTTATAGGCTAAAAACAAAAATGACATACATCAAGAATGACGTCATTTTTCAACAAAAATTTAAAAAACGGTATAGAAAAAATATTTATAATTAAATATCAACATTATAATGCAATTAGACACAAATTAAAATTGTTAAGGTAATATATTACTTACAAATATGTATAAGTAGTATAAAAATATTTCTATTAAGTTGTGAGTCATCATGCCAACTTTTGTTGTCATAGGTTACTGCCCTAAAAAAATATACCGAACCAAAGATTGTGGTGTATTTATGATCTTTAATGATGAGGATCGTAAAAAATGGCGCGGTTTGGGAGGGGGGTTAGAAATACCCCTCATATACTACTAGCAAAAATGTCTCAAGAATTCACAACTAAATGACAACATAGGAGACTCACACGAAATATATAATTTTCCTGTTCAGTCATATAAATGATAATAAAAATATATGACACTGTAAATGTTTCTTGGTACAATTATGACTGTAAACGTCTTGCATATCCAGTTAAGAAAATGTAACTATAAATATTTAATGTACTATTGGACACAGTTAAACAAGACTTGGAAAATTCTGTAAATACAGAAGGTCGCGAAATACACCCTTCGGTCATCCTCAAAGGTCAACTGTCCTATAAACTGTAGTATAAATATGGAACTGTTCAACTCTCACTGACATTAACAGCAACTATTATATTAGGTAATAAAAAAAGTACGATAAGAACTAGTGCAAAGCATTTAATTCTTACAATGAAAATTGTAAACGAATATTGTGCATGCCTGTTAAATATCAGAATGTGTTTTAACACTAGTATGATAAAAATCCTCATGATTTGCGTTTAGATCTTTGTAAAAAAAACACTTCTTGATATGAATACATTTTGTTCCGTTCCATACATGATTGTCTGTTAATAGATAGTAATCATGGAATTCTATTTTTGGATGTTAAACGAATTGATATCAACAATCAGCTATCTAGATGTAATAAACTATCGAAATAAGTGACAACTGAGTTATATTTGTACATAGATGAACTTAAAGAATTATCGAATCGTTGTTAAAATCTTAAATATACACAATCAAATACGATCAAATAACAAATTAATCTAAAATATAATTAACATGCATCTAATAAAACGTCATAAATATTCGATCATATTGCAAAATGGAGAAATATTATGATTAACACTGTTCAACATCACAAAGACAGATATTTCGCACAGAATTAGACCTAAATTTTGGTAGTTAAATTATATTTGTGATTTTTTTTCTGCCGTTTTAGACGAGTAGAACACTGTGCGACAATTGTATCTCGGTAACTACAATAGACCACCTAAAAAAAAATGGTTTACACCATTGAAAAGTTGTAAGTGTAAAATGTATTTTTAAAAATAACTTTTGAATAATAAGTAATTTAAAAATTCTGGTAATATGTGTAGTGGTCAGTTGTCAATAAGCTTTCTAATGGTGTAAACCATTTTATTCTATCGGAGCTCTAGTTACCGAGATCCTATTCGATAGAATTCGTGTTACTTCTGTTTACAGATTACTTTTATTTTACTGTTTGTGTCTTTTTGATACCATTTTCATTTGTTACGGTTTTGTGTACCTTCTTTTTTTACCTTTTTGAGTAAGAGTGTAGTAATATAAAATGTCGTCTGCGATGTCGTCAGTTGACATTTGCTGCACCATGTGAGAAAGAACTATTCTCATAGACTCAATGGTTTTTTTGACATCTCATTAAATCGAAATTTCATTATCTGGATGAGATTATTCTAGAAATACAATTTAGTATAAAACAGAGGGGAAATATTTTTCTGCTGTAAAAGCTGGAATATGGAATAACTTTATATAATTGTCTTTCAAACACCTGCTTCTTTTGAGTATATATTGGAAAAAATCTAAACTTTTTGATATAAATTGAAGTGAAAATGTTTATCACAGTGGTGGTACGTATTCTTTTGTTGATTTTTTCTTAACAGGCCCAGAGCATCACTTTACTTATTCAACCATGTTTGCTGTACCATGCATTCTTTGAACTATCCAGTCCTTTAATTATTTTTGATCCAATTGAAAACAAAACTGTGTTAATTTTTGAACAGATGGACATACCAGCAGTGTTTTCATAGTGTGTGAATTTAAGAAGACGTTTAACTGGTTTATTGTTATGTAATAATTTCAGAACGAAATACTAGCTATCACAGTTTACTTGATTTTGTAACCTCGTCACACTGTATGCCATAATTAAGTGAACCAAATTATTTTCTGAATGATTTGTTTACAATTCCTGTTTGAATAAATATTTTTATACAAATACGACAGTCGATTTACCATAAAAATATCTTCTCCGTTTAGCTTTCGACAAATTAAATAACAAATGCATATAACTATATAATGATACAAATTTTTTTAATAAATCACTGTTTACAATTAACTGCAACAAATATAAATCGTGATATATTTGTGTACACCTGATAAAACATATCAAATTTCACGCTAGACTGACTATATACTGTAAAGTGGAATGATTTCGATGATGATTTTGTAGCTCTTATTTTATTAATTACTATTCTAAATATATGTATGAATAGTACGGGTACTATTTAGGACATCACTGTTTAATGGTCATAATCCGAAATAATCACTATAAGTATAATGTCAAAATATATTTTAATATAATAAAATATGTTGTACTATTTCTTTAATTATGGTTCAATATTCACAGCTAGATATGATTTAAAAAAATTATAGTAAAATATATAAAACTTACACATATAAAATTGTTTTGCTTCCGAAATTAAATATGGACAGCTGTCTATACTGCCCTTATATTGCTTATACTATATACTTCTAATTTATTTAGATGCAGTAATAAATAACATATAGTTTATACTCTAATGTTGAGATCTATACGAAGTTCGAGGTTCATATTCTTTTAGATTGGCGGATATTATTTTTATTTAAACTGAAATAAACAGTTTGAAATGATAATTTTTATTTGGTTTGCTATACATTACGATAATTGTATGCATCATAAACAAAAATGGCCTCACTATCGAAATTACATGCGGTAGAAGGTTGAAGTTAATTTAATATTTATATACTCCATAAAATTATGTTACATTTTCAATAGTTTGTTATAGTGAATCTCTTTTATTATTTGAATGAGAATTACATTTTTGATTTTGGTGTTTGCTACGTTTCATTTTGCCGTTAAAATATGGATTATTCCAAGCAAACTAAAAATGAATTAATAAATGTGCTTCGACAGAGACATTTAAAAGTTGGTGGTCTTAAACATGAATTGGTAAATTTAAATATTTTTAGTTTTGGCATTTAGAATGATTAATTTTTATTTATTTTTGAAATAAGTCGTATTTATGATATATTTTATCATTAACATGATATTATATTTATGAAATCAGGTCCAAACCTACTTTGCTCAATCAAAATCTACCTTGTCAAAAATACCTAATTCGTCCCTACACAATTAGCATAACGCAATCTTTGATTAGTTAGATTATAAAAAGTACACCAAATATACACAAAGTCAAAAATACTTTATTAATATTTATTAAAAATTATTTAAAGTCATGGTGTATAATTGAAGATAAACTCATGATGAAAAATTTATAATAATAGTATGTCTTTGTATACATATACTTTTAGAAATTTGTATTTATTTGTAATGTATTATAATACTTCTTTTATTTAAAAAAATTAATGTTCACTATATTTCTTTAAATAACTTATTAATAATAATATTATGTACAAGACCAAGGATAGTGGAAGATGTTTTATATTGGAAGGGAGGCCCAATCTCCTGTGTGTTTATGGTGAAGCAGTTAGCAGAGCCTCTGATTTATAACCAATAAATCTGGTCACAGATGCAGTGGCAGAGCCTCTGATTTATAACCAATAAATATGGTCACAGATGCAGTGCCAGTAACAGTGTAGAAAGAGAATATAGCATGCCCTATGACCTACAGTGGCATGAGTTTAAACATAAATATTATGTTTGATATCTATGATTTATTTTTATGTATATACATTACACAATATATATTTTTTTAATACTCTCAATGACAATGGTCTCTCAGCGACCAAATATAGTTTTTTAATAGGACAACATAACTGCTTTATTCATCATATTTTTAAATATTATACAGTGCATTTAGGTAAAAACCTCTATAACTGCAATGAGAATAATCAATGGTATACTTATTTTAGCACTGTATTATAGTTAAATGCTTATTACAAGTATAGTCCTGATAGGTATATAAAGAGACTGACTTTGTCTAAAACTATGACCATAGTTAAAAGCATTTAAAAGATTAGGAAAATGTTTTACATTAATAGGAATCATAATTTTTTATAAAAAATATATTATAATTTATATGTTTTTATATATTATAATTATAAAAAAATCATATTCTGGAACTACTAATTCTAAATAAATAGGGTATTTGTTAGGTCTTTCAGAACATTATTTCTATAATTATTATTCTCTAAATAATTAATATATGATGATACAAAGAAATCTGCATATTAAGAAAGGAAGATGATAATTAATACTTTTTTTGAAATAAAATAAAAAATGGCACACTGCGTTGATATAATTTTGGAAATGAAAATGATTAGGCAAATATTATGGCTATTAATTGGTAGACTCTAGTAGTTCTCAAAAAGGACATAAATGATTATATCTCAATTTCTGTTTAAAGTTTCACAAAATATATATTTAAATGAGTACCTGTTGATAGACTTAATGAAAACTTAACTATAAAATTTTATCAGTTTGGTTGGTATAATCACTGAATAGTTTAATTGTGAACTTTTGAAAGGTCCTCCTGAAAACCTAAGGTTTTTCACTGTATTCTTTTGGCAAAATACTAATGATCACTGACCAATCATGAATTTGTTAAAATTCAGCATTTTTTAATTCAAATATCAATTATTTAGCATAAAATTACTTTTTTCGCAGGAAATATTGTACTACATTGTATATTTAATAAATATATTACAAATTTAATAGAATTTAACTCCAGTATTTTTTAAAAATTTGTTATTTATTCAAACTAATTGATACCAAAAACAGATTTTACTGTAATAATGTATGAAAAATAGTAATATATAATTATTTAGTTCTTTATTCATAATTCTAGTTTATTTGATGAATAAAATATAAGTAGAATAAAATTATAACTTACATCAATTTGGATTTTAAGTGTTACTTTCAATAATAAAATTATACTTTTAGTTGACAATATATTTCTTTCATCATAATGCTATTTTTGTTGGAACATAAGCATACTTTTTAAAATATAATTTTCAGGAATAAGGTATTGCTTTATAAATACATTAAATATACTTTAGTTTATTCTATTAAATATAACCAATAACATAATTTTATTTAAAATGCTGCCATAAATGTTTTCAAACAGGGTTCATAGCAAATCAAAGATTTTGCAATTTGGTCAAGGAAAGTCAGTGAATTTCAAGTTCTCTCTGGAACTTTTTAAAAAGTCAGGGAATTTAAGATTATGCCTATACTTTTACTTTGCTTACTAATTTAATCTAATTCTGCTTTTCTGGCTATATGTATACTTTAGTGTTGGGTTAAAATTTTTTAATGTAAAATTGATTAGTGTATTTTATCCATTGTTTGTATTATTCCATTGTTAATATTTGTATATTATATAAAACAAAATAAACCTTCTACATTCCAAAAGAGAAACATAATTTTATCTATTGTTTATATTTGTGTATAAAATAAGATAAAACTTATATTATCAGAAAAAATCAGTTTTTAATGGTAATACATTAGTCTGAAAAAGTCAGGGAAAATGATCTGTGGTCAGGGAAAAAATTTATCTGCCACTATTAAACCTGTAAAATATTAAAAATCATATGAAGCATCACACTTATCATAAACACAATATTTATTTTAAATAGTATTCCATTAACCCTTTAAACCCGGGTATCAAATAAAAAATCCATTCAATATTATAACTATTGTAATGCTATCAATCGAATTAGTATAGGAAATACCGATGGACAGTTATAAATAGACCATAATATAGGCAAACACAATGTGATTGGACAGTAAT
>JAUZND010060540.1:0-18254 GCA_034780555.1 Coelogynopora nodosa | reverse complement strand
GGGGGGGGATACTAAACAGAATTATGGCGGACCAAAGGTTAAGTGTAGAAATCTTCAAGATTTACAATTTAAATGAGGTTTACCAGCCTGGTAAATCCCAAAAATTATAATTTAAACGAGATATACCTTGCAGATGTTGTACTAAATCTATTTATTTATCTACACTATTTAGTTTAAATATATGGCTGTATAAAACATTTGTAAACATTGAAAAGATCGCCAATAAAAAATTGTCAAAAATATGATAAAAATTGGAATGAGTTCTGGGGAATGATTAAGTTACAAAATCGTGAACCATCGGAAGAAGTTCTAAATTCAGTATTTTGGTCACCTAAAAAATAGTAAAAAGTAGCCGCACAGCACTATATGGTTTGTATATTCCATGCTCAAGCATAAGTACGCAACTACTATTTGGGAAAATTATACAAAACTTATCCAAGAACAATCATGTTGTTAAAGTCCGTTGAATCGGGATATATTAGAAAAAGCCCTAGCGTATGGACTGAAGAGGAAATAACTTACGTCATCTCCAGATACAGGAGCGTTTATAATATGAAAACTGCAATTGTCTTAGGCTTTTTCGGTGGATTAAGGTGCGATGAACACCGTTGAACACGATTAATAGCGATGACTTAGAATTAAATGAAATCGCAGGTATATGGGTCACATACAAGGTTTCCAAACAACGTGGGGGAATCTATCGTTAAAACAATTAATGTGCTATTAGTAGTATAGGAAGTATAGTAATATAGGGGGGATAGGGGAGAGTAGGAGGGGGGTAGGGGGGGGGGTCCATGACTCATTAATTTATTTATAACTGCGGCAGAATCCACCCTTCCTATACTACTGCTATTGGAATATTGTATATAGTTATACCTCGAGCGATATAATCACAGGTTTGACGAATGCGGTGTTGCCGAAGGGCGGATTTTTAAAGCCTACAGACTCCGCAAATATAACGTTGGGAACTATGTACCAAACAGCCGATGGGAATTAAGCAGTTAAGCAAATTCACAGTGGAAGTGGCTCATTTCTTGAACCTTCCCAATGCAACCCCATTATACATAAACCGGACACGCTTTGTGTAGGTCAGCTGCGAATGTCATGGCTGAGGCAGGTGCGAAATTCGCATCGATCATGAAGCGCCATTTCAATTGGAAGTGTGAAAACACTGCCATCAAATATGTGGATAATACAACAACAACTGGAAAGTTAACAATTTTATGTCAATAAAATAAAATTTTTCGGTAGGCGTACCCATCCAAAAGTCTCCTGACGAATCATCAAATCATATTCGTTTAAAAAAAGGATAAAATGTTGTTATACATTTTTTAGCGAAAAGCATTTATATATGTATTATGTTACAACTTCGGCTTTATATGCCACAACTTTAGTTTAGTGTTTTTTTAATAATATGTGGTTATATTCTCTATTTATATTGTAATTTAGAAAAGTGTAAAAGAAAAGTAAAACGTTTTTAGAAAAGTAACACTTTTAATTTAAATTTCAAACCAGTAAAGTCCACTTTTTTAATACGAGCAACGAAAAACGATTTCAGTATATATTCCACGTATCATGATTTTAAAGAATAAATAATTAACTATAACCTTTTATTAAATTGCATTATTACCGAAAACACTAGAAAAAGATTAGTTGATCTTCACACCAACAAGCATTCACTTAGTAGATTTAGGAACACAATCACGTTTACATTTATATACATTGTATACGACTAATGAACAGATCAAATTTTCATTGTTATCAAACTAGTTTCACATCTTCAATAAAAATGGGAGTTTCCTACTTTTTGTCGATTTATTCATTGGTGAAATGAATATTAAAAACATTATTAATCTATAACACTGGCCTGTATCAAATTTGCTGATTAAAAAGTAAAAAAATAAAGTAAAAAATTAAATTGAAAATTAAAAGGTAAAAAGTAAAATTAAAAAGTAAAATGCATTTTTTAACTAATTTTGGGATGTATATTTCAAACATTCAAGCAAGTCGGAATTTTTTTTACAAGTTAATTATGAATAGTATAGTAAGGAGGTAGGCTACATTGATGATAATACAAAAGTATGATAGCGTGTTTAAGTAAACTAAATTCTTCTGCATGAATTCACTTTGTATTATGAAACTTATAGTCCTATTGTATGTTTATTTTATATGAATTTATTATAAATAAATATTACGTAAGTTATTTATACGATTTAGTGCATGTATGATTTAATAACTATGAGTTTAATATACCTATGTCTCTTCTATACCTAATTAGTTTACTATAGGCCTATACATATAATAAAATACGATTTTATGTAAAATCTAGACTTCTAATGAAAAAACAATTGTCATTTTTTAATCCAGAACTTTCAAATTATTTATGTAAATACAAGTCTTAGCTGGTAATCAGCAATATTTATTGCATTTTTTATGCAGAGTTATGTAATCAAACATGCAATTGATAGAAAAAGGCAGCTATCAATAATTAGTATATGTATATATATATATATATATATATATATATATATTGGAGATATGGACGATTGGTACAGATATAAATGTTTGTTACCATTCGCTACATTGATTTTGTACAAGAATTTACAATATTTAAAAATTTATTAAAAAATTATTACATTTAAAAATTTACTGATATTTAAACAATATTTTTTGTAAGCTGTGGTATAATTCTCAATAGTATAACGGTCGGTAATTCTCAAAAGAAATGCTTACGAAATAGAATAATTAAAAACTATATATGTGCGTACTATAGTATACATGTACATATACATAATATCAGTATACTTAACCTTTATTATATTCATCGTAAACCTTTGAAATGAATAACTGTTGACATAATTTTTATTTAAAATAATTTTTCGTGTATTATTGGTCAAACTTCGCGATATATTTCATTTTTTAGTTTTTTCATAAACTAGTGTCATAATTCTTATTTCACCAATTGTCGTGGATTTCATAATATTAATCATATTTTATAACATTTGCAATATACTTTCCATAGGAGAAAACATTAATTTTTTTCCAATATATTTTAGTGTTTATGGAATTATAATCTTACTGATAGTGACAATAATATATACAATATATGCATTATTTAAATGTAAGTATCACTTTGATATTTTTTTATTGTTAAACTATAACTTACAATTATTACTACCATTTATATGTCTAAACTTTAATAGGTGTACATTATATCGATATATACGATTATTTTATTTTACGGTTTCTCTAAATAAATCTCAAAATAAAATAGTTATACATGAAATTCAAAAATATGTCACAACCTAAATAATAAAGAATAATCTCATATATAGCCCTATAAAATATTGATTCCATAAAAAAATAGTGATGCATGCATTAATTAGTAGTATACCAGAACGACCTCTAGCGCATATTTCATTCACCATCATTTCCTAATTCACGCTTATCGAGAGCAGTTTTGTCAAATTATTACAGAATATATACTGGCTTACTGAGACATATTAGACTATAAAATGTAGTTATAGTGTCATTTAGTTAATTTAATTTATTTTTATTTAATTCATTTTAATTTACATAATTTAATTTATTTTAGTTTAATTTAGTTCAGTTTAATTTTAATATATTTTAATTAAATTTATGTTAATTTAATTTAACATTTTTCGTTACAGCTCAAGACAAAAAAAAATCAAGTTCTTATGGTACGTATAAAACAGATTTAATTGTATTTAAAGAAAGTCAGTTAGTCAGAAAAAATGTAGAGATATCCCATAGTTGTTGATAAATTTATTTGCAGCTTTGAGAAATCTTAGCTATGTGTTTGTTTTTATGTTATACAATTGTTGTACAGCTTTCTATGCCGCTACAAATCTTTTCCCATGTTATTATTATTCAATTGTTGAAAGTTGATATTAAGTCATAATTTTAAAAATTATTGCGAGATAATATATTGAATAAATAAATCATACTGGAAACTAAAATTATTCAATAGATCATTTTGGCTTGTAAACTAGAATCAATCAATTTTCAATAGCATTTTATTAAATTCCCTTATATATTGAAGCTTTCTTTTGCTCTACAGAATACAAACAGAATACTAAAAAATCTTACCAAAAAATAAATTACAACGACATTTACGCAAACATTTACGACACGAATTTACAACAACAATTTACACCAACGACACCCTGTGACATTTTGAAATGCAAGTGTTCATGTAAAAAAAAGATGAAAATCAAAAGAGTAAACGGCTGCAATTATCAGGTAACAAGCATTAAACATATTTATATACAGATGACTATAGGAATGGCTTTTTTAAGATACTAAAGGTGTTAAATTGTCTTGGATTAAGTTAAAAACTCCACGGCGGATTGAAAGACGGTTTTTATACTATATATAGGAATTGTCCGAGATCTTTCAAGTCTTGCAAGATGTTGCATTTCTTGTCAAAATCAATAATTTTGTTATCTGTACAAAAATTGAATATATTGATAATATATATCTTTTACCCAGATCTAATGAAGAAATCCAAGATTTATCCCGATTCTACCAGGAACTTGGTATGAACTACAAAACTTGAGAGTTCTTTGATAATTATATCCTATTGAAAAAACCAAGTTTCTATTCACTAGCTAGGTCCGCTCGCACCTCCAGTTCCTAGCTAACAGCTTAGTCCAGCGGATAAGTGCCATCAATAGCTAGAATCGTGCATTTTTAGATAAAAGCGTGATTGTTTGTATCAATACTATATTATATATCAATACTAATAACATTAGCTATAGTGCGAAGCTGGATTCGACCCGTATCGTCTTTGGCGGTCATTTTCCAAAATGGCGTCCGAGCGCGCCGCTTTTACCTAAAATCTCCATATCTTTGGATATATTGGTCAGATATACCTAAAATTGCCGTCAACTTAGATGTTTTCAAAGTTATAGATTCACATAAACACAGTTTAGAGACCCTATCATTGATATTGACATCAGAGGACCTTTGCTTAAGGTTATCAGAATGCTTAAATTTATATTGATAGACATCAGTACCATATTTTTGGTGTTGGTATGTATTTTGGATTATAACACATGTTTACAATCTTTTACAATTATAAATATCATAACAAACTAATGGCATAGTACAGCATTTAATTTTTGTTTGTTGGCGATTTACATATATTTCCAAACTATATTGTTTTAATCATATGCTAAATATAAACAATAACACATTTTGAATGTAGCTTTGTCAGGAGATAACGTGAGTCTTTCTTTTTTCTCTTAATTCATACTTAAGATGCCACAGAAGATATTATGGAAGAATATATTTTAGAAGCTGCCATAAATACTACTATGGATTGAGCATAAAGGAATTTGTAAACTAGTATTGTTATCGTTATCTTAGGATACATAATGTAATAGGTGTACGTTTGATATGAAACTGTTTTAATTAAATAGCAATGTGTACGATATAAATGCTTTTAATAATGTTTATTTTTTTAAATATAATTTATCAACATATATAACTGTCCATCAGAAGCATACTCTCGTTCCTTGGCTAAACTCGTTGCTATGTTTTATTACGGTGCCAACATCAAAGAGCAGGAACATGTAACCCAAACACAATGTTTTCTGAGAATCTGTCAACTTGAGATTTTTTCAACAGCACGAAACAAAAGCAGAAACAATTACAAATGACTCTACATTACAAATCACGGGAACCTCCACTACCTGTCTATCTAACTCGGAAAACAGAACTGATTGATAAGTTATTTGGCCTCGGACTATCGGTTTTATATGACCGGATTTTGGAGATCTGTATTATGACCAAATAAGCATTATGACCAACTAAACACCATATGTCCACCCCCCAGTTGAAAAAAGGTGTTTTCACTACAGCCGCGGTGAACAACATCAACCACCAACCCAGCTCGACAACAGCAAATAGTGCCTTCAATGGAACGGGAATATCCATATTCCAGCACCCCGACAATATCGAAGAGACAACAGAACTTGAAGCTACCAAAGTGCTACCAGAACCTAACAAGAATATTTAGAAAGCTACCGCTGTGTCTAAAAAAAATACTACCCAAGTTACCTGCATCATACACACAAGTTTCTCACCTTCCATAAGACAAGCTGACACTCAGCATCCCGCAAACAGGTGGATCAGTGATACATAGTGGCCTCCTCGTGTCCCTAGCTTTGCAGGTTGAAATTAGGTGTCTACAACATATGCACCTAGCCTTGCAAGGTGGTCAGGACACAGCCACTGTCTCGTGGTTGGCTTTCCATGCTAATACTGGACACAATAATTCAGAAGCACCCGTAGAAGAACCATAACTTACAACATTCTTTATTTTGTCATTGTTCCAAGAAGATGCTGCAACAGTTTCTATGATTTAACATTCACTTGGTGTCATGAGAATGGTCATCGAGCTTAGTTATCCAGGAGAGGTTCCGGTCGTTGAGATGAATCCACCTCTTTTTGCACTGGCAAAAACATCCAGTGGAAGGGGCCTACAACGTATGGAAAATCAAAATTTGTCATAATGTTAGGAGGAGTCCACATTGAGTTAGCTGCCTTGAATACACTTGGAAATGTACTTGAAGGTAGAGGATGGACATCATGGCTTGTTCAGGCGGTGGTGGCTACATATGGTAGAGATAAACTCTTTCATGAAAGCTTTGCACGTAAGTCGTACACGACGAGCTCACCAAATAACAGCTTGCCCTACATACCATGCCCTACAGGAAGCATACGAAGAGTACGCGAGGAGTGTAGAAACCAACTTACTGAGCCAAGAAGACTGGTATAAGAAGCAACGAGAGGATCAGCCAATGTTCAACTACACAAGCTGCATCCCTTGGTGTACGATCAGTTCTTGAAGGAAATTTTACAGTTAAGAAAACGATCCATGCATTCTCTAGAATGGCTATTGATCAAGCCCATGAACAGAAAAATGCTGTATTCAAAGATGATGGCCGCGCAGTGGAATTGACCGTAAACACCTCTGTACTGTAGAGATGGATGGTCAGTGGACCAAAGATGACACGGCTTATCAATGATTGCGAAACGTCAGTTAATCAAGGACGCAAGATGAACGACACCCCGAGCTGGAGTTTTACAAAACAGAAAGCTTTCTTGAATGATGTGACATCAATGAAAGACACCTTGGACGAGTATGGAAACCCATTTCTGGAATCCAGAGGGGATCTGCTGATTCTAAACTTGAAGGATGTTACGAACGAGTCTTCTCGGAATGTAGTAACTCAATGGTGGGCCTTGGTTGCCAGCAGTATGACACGCTTGTGAGCGAACGACTTGTTGACCGATCAAACCCGTTAGATGACGCCATTAAGAACAACAAACTTTGAAAAGACTTATCAAAACCTTTTTAAAAAAAGGCTCAGTAGCATCTGTCAGCATTGAAAAGTGACCTGTATCTCTTTTAAAGTGTCTTTGTAGCTTGCCAAGTTCGTAATGAGAATCTGGATCAAATTTTCGCCCACGAAAATCTGAGTTGTCGTCCATCACTATCTGATGCAGGGAAGCTAAGACCAGAAACCAAATCTTGTATAGTTCCCCGCTTAGAAGAATTAATAAAAGACGAAGAGTATTTACAATGTTGATGCTATTGTGTTGGATGGTCTAGCCATAGTGCACATGCTGAAGCTAGGGTCTGCTAAGACATTTCGAGAGTATGCCCGCAAAATTTTTTCATCCCATATATCGAGATACAGTTGTCTAAATTACAGAGGGTGGATATCGTTTGCGATATATACAGACGAGACTCGCTAAAGAAACAAACTCGAGATCTCAGAGGAAAATGCATGCGTGGAAGATTGGAACCCAAAAAAATGCAATTCCTAATATCTGGGGAGTGTTCGTCAGAGTGGATGGAAACAAAACTGAACTCTTTCCTGAGCAGGGAAGTCATCTTCATCCCTAGTTCACACGAAAAGGCTGACACTTGCATATTGATTTATGTTGCAGATGTGGCAAGGCAACACAACATTGTTCTAATCCTAACTTGCGGTATACGTCTTTTCTCAGCTGTCGTAATTATCTACACTGTTGGTAGCGTATGGAACATGCAAACATTTTCGACTTACAGCAGTGCATTACATAATATACATATTGCAAAATGTTGTAACAGCTTTTGCTGGCAGAGGGAAGAGAACTGCATGGGAAACCTATCATCGCATATGCTTATACTTCATTATACTTACCTATTGTATGTGCTGTGTTATAATATTATAATGTTATAATTTAGGCACTGATGTTTATCAATATAAATTTGAGTATTCTGATGACCTTAAGCAAATGTCATCTTCTTGAAATGATGTAAATATCAATCATAGTATCTCTAAACTGCGTTTATGTGAATATATAACCTTGAAAACCTATAAGTAGACGCACATGTTAGGTTTCTCTAACCAATAGATCCAGAGATATGTCGATTTTTAGGTAAAAGAGGCGCGCTCGCACGCCATTTTGGAAAATGGCCGGCAAAGACGATACGGGTCGAATCCAGCTTGACACTATAGCTAAAATTATTAGTATTGATATATTCTAGCTACCGGCAAACAATCATGCTTTTATCACAAAATGCATGGTCTTGCAGGAGACTTGAACATTTCATTATCTGCTCCATACAATCATTTCTGTGATATACGCAGCCAATTGCCTTTACAATTTATGTAACTATACCTACTGCTGTATCATAAAAAATGGTCATTTATCCTATAATAGTGTATTTGATTTTATGTAGTCGTAATTATTTAATTGATTATTGAAGTAAACACCTATTGTATATAGACATACAATTATGTAGGAAATCGTCTGTGACATTGTACTTAAGCATATAAATCAATAGATTAATTATTTTTGCAATTGGATCAGACAAAAATATATATTGCATTTCTAAAAACTCTAATTTTGATCAAATTCTTGAATTGTCAATTATAATTGAAAACATGGTGATTAACTCATATTTTACTAAATGGACTTTACAGGTTATATAAATAGACATATATAATATATATGTATATCAGCTAAACGGGGAAAACTAATATCATGTATATACTTATCTGAAGCAAAAAACTTCATTTTTAGTCCATATATGCATTTATGCTTGCTAATTTCTTTATACGCTGGTAACTTCTTTTTCCTCTGAGTTGAGTAGTACTCAGAACATTATTAATCATGGGGTATCTGTGGGCGACAATTTATGAATTTCTAAACTTTATGAGGAGTGTGGCAATGTTTGAATAACGTTTTTAAACATATATTTCGCTTCTCTTATTGTTATTATATGCTCTGTATGTAGTTGGCCATATAGGCCTTATGTAGACAACAATATTCATAAAAGTTTTGTTCTATTGATGAAAAAATAGTGGCTATACAGTACAAATACTTAAAACCAAGATGTATGAATTTAATCGGGTGTTACACGTACTAAAAATGCAAACATTGTTACTCTAAAATTCTATGATTATTGTTATATTGCAATTTAAAAGTTTATCTAAATTGCAAATTATATATATATATATATACATAAATTATTTAGCCAAATATCAACGTTGAACATTTTCATAGGATCAGTAAATTATGAAATACAATATTGTTTTATTTTATGAAATATAAATGCCTTCAAAGAAAAACCAATCTATAAAAAAATGTACTGTGTCAGATTGTAATATATTGTAAAAGAATGTTCTAATGATTGAGATCGTTATATCCACAAACATCGGGCTCAGATGAAATACAGTAAGTGGTATACCAATCGATCTTGAGGTATTGGATTAATTTCACTAGCTCAGTGAATCTTTATATATTGTAAATTTACTTATATATTTAATATCTTTCATACTATGTCACGAAGATTTATTTTGTTTTAAATCCTTTTACGGAGACTCTTTATTAAATAACACTGATTTAAATGATTGCAGGTTGCACACTTGGAGATAGCTAGACATTAACTTAATCAAAAAATATAATTATTCAATGACAATGCGACAGCGTGACCCATTAAAAAAAAGTACATCTATTTTGAATAATAAAGGCCTATAATTAACAACAACGATACAATAAATAATATAATTTGCTGCTCGTTTTATGCAATTTTTAAAATATATTTTCATATTAAAAAACAAATTAGTTTCCAGATCAAAAAATATACAATATGACATTCAATGGCGACAGATACGCTGTTCGCGTAGGTGGTGGATATCTTTATTTGGATGAATTTATAGCTCAAATGAATCCCTGCTTTTGTAAGTATTTATATGTTTATTGTATAATATATTGTAAAAATAATGTACAATAAAGTTTTGTAAAACGAAGAAAAGGGACTTGGGACAAGGCTTGGGTTAAGAGCGCAAAAGAAAGTATTATGTAATAAGGGATACTGATGATTATATATGGGTAGGTAATGAAAGAAACTGAGATCATTTTAGATAGGTGGAAATTTGGAATCATGCGACCGATTATATTAATGTTGTTTCTCTTATTATATGAGCGTTAAACCACATCTCAAGACCTTCAAATAATCTTCGCATTGTCAAAATCGTTTTGGATGTGAGTGTGTATAAATCATATTAGAATACATGATATTATAAATTTTATGGAAAAATCTACATCATTAATGAATAAAACTATTTAAAATTCCTTTTACATGTAAAGTATTTAAAGCGTTTAGAGTGTAAAAAAATATACATTTTCTATATAATTATACAAAATAATAATTAAAATTTTATGTTTAATATATTACATTACTTAATAATGAAGTTATTATTGAAAATTTAAAATGTTAGTTCAGTGACACTAAACAATTTTTAATTGTCAAATACCAAAATTACTTTTCAGAATTATCTCAGAAATATATTAATTTAGTTAAATGTCAATTTCGTATATCCAGTCAAAATGTCATGCTTATATATTGATTGAAAGTGCATATAATGTCAATACATATATACGGCATTGAAGGTGAATATATGGTAATAAATATATACGACATTCAAAGTGTATTGAAATAGGCAGACCACCTCTCCGCCTTCCCTTCTTCCCCTCTCCCTCCCCTCCTTAATTCAGTAATTTGAATTCTTCCTTCCTAACTGAAGCTGGGGCCCAACGTCTCTGTGGGCCGGCACGTGGTGGTGGGGGAGGGAGTGCGCCTCCGCGACTGTATCGTGCTCCAGGGCGCCATTCTGCGCGACAACTGCTGCGTGCTCAACGCCGTCATCGGCTGGGGGGTGATTGTGGGCGAGTGGGCCCGGGTGGAGGGGACTCCGCACGACCCTAACCCGAACAAGCCCTTCGCCAAGCTGGAGACCCTGCCCATGTTCAACTCGAGGGGCCAGTTCAACCCCTCCATCACTGTTATTGGTGAGTTGGGTCGGGTGGGGTCGGGTCGATCCGTTGTCATGGATATATAAATTTTTTTAAATTAAATATAATTTACATTAAAATGCTGTATATATTATAATTTGTTAAATAAATTTGAAATAATATGTTGAAATAATAAGATTATATGTTTAACAAACACTTTTTCGTTGTTGCTACTATTTATAGCTATACAATGAAATGATATTAACGAAATGAATTTTATTAAATATACTACCTAATTTTGTGTATATTTTTTTGTTTACTGTCAGAAATGCAAATATGGTTACAAATTTCAACATAATATTATGTTTATTAAGTACAGAAAAACAAATTTACGGAAATTGATTATGAATATTGTATAACATATTATATAGCTAACATTTGTGTAATGTTGTATATTGTACCATGGTAACTTTTTATTATGTGTAGGACACACATCTGACTGCTATTATATTGCTGAAGTAGCATACGAATAAAATTGACAATATTTGTAAATTTATTGATAACAATTAATTAATAGATATCAAAATGTTGTATCATTTTTAGAATTATACCTTTTCAGAGGGGAAAAAATCTATATATTAAATCATTCACGCTTTTTATGTTATTAAAAGATATGTAAAACATAGGTATGGTGCGTCTCAAATATTGTAATAATATGTTTGAATTTATATCAGCACCATACTATATTGACTGCTAGCATATAACTTTCAATACGAATTCTAATCATATTCCTTTCCTATCAAACGCCAATGTTTTTTCTTGAATTCTATTAAATCTATTCTTTAATTTATTGATAATTCAAAAGTATTTCACGTTTTGAAATGTAATTTTTTTAATTTAATTTTTTTTCTCCTGCTTTTAATTTTTACTTTCTACTTAGTCTTATACAGCTAGTATGTACGCTACCGTCACAATACTCTAGTCATATTACTCTATGACTCTATTTGTGGATATTATCTATTCGCAAGTCTGAACATATTCACTGTAATAGTAAACATTGCCATGCATTTGAGTCGGCAGCATAGACTTTTCGAGATAATTATATTGAAATCTGTGGTTGGCAGATAGTCACGTACACATTTTAAACTGCCGTTAAAATGAAACTTACTCAACCGTATTAGCATAAAATAAATCCAGTGTACTTTGTACTTCTTGAAAGCACATGTCGGTGATCACAACTATCCACCTCCTCCCCTCATCAGGATCCCATGTGGACGTGCCACGTGAGGTTGTGATTCTCAATTCAATAGTCCTGCCGCACAAGGAGCTCACTCACAGCTATAAGAATGAGATTATCCTCTGATGTCCGTCCCTTCATTCGTTCATTCATTCATCCACTATTTAGCTGCCTGATTTGGTTTGACTGAGATGTGAGTTATGGGATTAGTTGTTTGTAATTAATACTTATGGAATACTTTAATGTAGCTGGGGTTCCCACTCATTAATACTAATGATATGAAATATATATATATATATAATTTAGAGATGACGTTAGCGATAACAAGTTTTGTACAGAACTAATATTTCGCATTTGTACTACATTAAATAACGTAGCAATAAATATACAATAAAATAAAAGTATTATTGTTTGTATTTTATCAAAAAGTTAATTATGCTAATTATAATTATCCGCTAAAACATAACTATGTGTACGGACCACTAAACTTGTTCATTGTATTAACTTTTATTGTTGTGAAAAATGTTGAGAGTTGTATATTTATTTATACCTTTTATTTTATGGCATATTTTTTATACTATTTCAAGCCTCTCTCTTAAGCCACCTACAGAAATATAAAAATCATTTCTTTACTTTGTGCTTGTGTATAATTATTGTTTACAATTTGTTTAATGGTTTTTATTTTGATTGTAATTGTTGTATTATATTAATTAATTAATTGATAGTTTATGTAATGCTGAAATAATTATACTCATTCTATATTTATATGCTTATCTAAGTTAAATCGACATTTTTTATCACATTTCGCTTTTAAAATGTTTGGGTTTAATTGCATTTTATAAAACAGTAAAGTACAATTTATACAGCAATAGTGTGCTGCAGACAAAAAATATTGCTTATTTAAATGTTTTGGTATCACCGGTTTCTCCTAATCAGAACTATTTATAGCTCACTTTTACCTTATTAACACGTTTTATTTATTAATTCTTAGCTAACCGTGTAAATAAAAATAGTTTTTCCAGTTTAATAGTACAAATGCTGCAAAGCTATATTTAGTTTGCTAAGATCTCAGCAGCATGACACGTTTTATGTGGTTGGCTACATGTCCTACCTGTAAGCATAATTAATATACTTCGTAAATTATTTGCTTGTATTATACTCGGTTAGAAATAAAATCATTCTTCGAAATAGCTTTCTTTTCTCTCATCATGGGCTAGTGCTGTGTGATTTAGGATATATCTCAAATCATACTGTTAAGAATTAGGTGTTCATTCATTTCTTTATTGTATCATTTTCAATTTCAGGTGCTTTCAACGACGTGCCGAGATCCTTTAGACCAAAATATTGATGTTCTGAGCTCAACACTAAACCGTGTAATTCTTAACATATTCTCATATTACACTTTAAGAATGATTTTTGATGTTATGTTATGCGAATCTTCTGTACTAAATTATTGTTATTAATTATTGTTATTTTTTGTTATTTTTCGTGACGCTAGCTATTTATGCTTTACTTTCATGACCATACCACCTGCCATAATAAGTGACTACTTAACAATATTACAATTATTTGATTACCAGTTTCTGTTTTTGTGCCATTTCTTCATTGTATTTCAACTCAAGTTAAACGTTTCCCCTTTTTATTATATTTTCTATAGCATTTCTGTGGGTGGGAATAAAAATATTATCATTTTGGATAAAAACTAATTTTTTTCACTATTATATTTTGGTAAAATTTGCTTCAAATTATGTTAAAATACTTTTATTTTATTTTTAATATTCTCTAATAATCTAAATCTTTCTTTTTCCAACGAGGGGTAGGACTCCTAAATTAACCTAGGTAATTATTTCGAAAAGTGTATGGGGCCGCTTTTCATCGTTTTTGGAGATGATTTCCACCTAAAATTTGAAAAAATTTAAAGACCTGTTGGCTCTAATTCTAAATTCACTATAGGAAGTGTATTGACCACATGTTGACATTCAATCGGTTGTAAAAATATGGGTTCTTAACAGAATTAGTTTTGGCGATGGCTTTTCGAAGCTATTTACACAAACGTTTGTTTTCTTTGCGCGTCTAAATGAAAAAAGATTAATTAATCACTAAAAACGTAATAATATAAAATGCTAAAAGTATCCATACAGGAATTGTGGACGTTCGTTGACCAAACTTAAATGTTAAGATGCAATATTAGTGAAAAAACCTTGTATTTTAGAAAATAAGACTAAACCTTTTCAACCGACTAACAGTTTCTGATCAAGTTCTTGTTTTCCTGTATATAGTCTACACAGGCTAATCATAAAACTAATCAATTCCCCGTTTTTTAACATAGGCTATTGCTGCAATACATTTCATTTTGGCTAATTAGAACAACGGCTAAAGTGAATTATGATCAGAATTTGTAGAACGGTCTTGAACCTACAATGTCAATTTTCATAGTAAAATTAGAAAAGCAAATAACCAATCGATAAGTGACCAACCAAGTATCTACCCAAATAACCTATAGCAACTCTATAATTAACCCAGCAAATGATGACAATCTTATTATGACAACCATGCAACCTTATATATATATATGGGAAAGTAATTGCTAGAGTTATATAATTGAGACATTTATTTAATAATTTATTAATTAAAAAAATTGTTCAAACTTCTAAAACAAAAGGTAAATAGCGTTATAATGATGGTATTTCCTTTGTAAGAAAGACCATTTCCTATAGTAATTTTTGATTAAAGATATAAAACAATCCCTATTTCAACTTATTAACATCGATTTTCGGTTATAATCGTAAAAGTTTGCTTACGTATTGTGGCAAGGGTCTTCTGAATAGAGATATTTACATTACATATTTTCATTTATACTTTTAACTATTGTAACCATAGGTACATAAATATACAAATTTTGATTACAGTTTTGCAATATTACTTTATGCAATGTAAAAATTTGATACGCCTTTTCTAAAATCTTGGCACCCCCTTTAAAAATGTCTGGATCCGCCGCTATTATATATGTTCCGATTAGCCACAGTAGACTGTATTTTGTTAAGCATTATATATTGTGACATATTATGTAGATCTGTATAGCCTACACAATTCTGTGAAGTTAAGCTTCATGATTTACATTGTGTATGTGAAATATATCTATCAATAGAAAATTTAAAATGAAAATATGATATATCCTGTCGCATCGGTCAATGTCTGGACAGGAAATTCCTTAATTTTATAAAAAGATTCCTAAAACTATAATATTTAAAAAAATATTATTTAATTATCATTTTAATTATATTGTTATATGTATTATATAAATTAATATATATTAAATGCAGAAGGCGAGGGGGGTATAAATCCCTCTGATAAAAATAATTAGTACAAATTATACTATAGACTATTTCTATGAGAAAACAATAAAAGCATATTCTAATCATGATAAAAATATTAACAATGTAGTTTAAATAGTAGGCACATAAAAATATTTATAATGTTATAATTTCTAGAGAAAAAAAACGCATGTAAAAAAAGTATAATAATTAATTGATATATGAATTATTACTATATAATCACCCTATAATTTTTATAATTACGGTACGGTTTTTTCTTGTGAATTAAATCTGGAGGAAAGTTAACCTATTTTTCGAGGTCGTCAATGCAAAAGTAGTCAAGATATACAAACAAGATAAACTTAAAGGAATTTAAATGTTCAAATAAGCTAAGAAAACAAGTGAACTGGATTTTAGAAAGCTAATAAAAATGGTCGATATACGCATACATTTAAATAATTCTGAAACTTTTTTTTTTTAATGAATTGTAACTAATTTTGATTTACTATATAACTTTTTCTAGTATTATCGTATTCATTTATCATTTTATAATTAGTGGATTAACATGATTAATTGTTTAGCAATAAATATTCAGTAAAGCTTATTAAATAAATATTTACACTTATTAAATTGTATTATCAAATTGTGTAAACATATACATATTAATAATTTCTTAACATTTTTCGTTTATTTAAATTGTTAATGCTTGTTTATCTGAGCTACTTGTTTTATTGGCCACCTTGAAAAATAGATTTTATTCCTCCGTTTTTTCCTATGGATTTAAGTAATATACTAGGTATCCATTCCATTTGAAATGGATATCGTCAATTAGCCTATATTCAACCTTTGATGGTTGGTGCGGTGTCACCTTTATGAACAGTTTTCAATCACTTATAATTTCTGAACAGTTTAACGCTTTATCGTGTATATAGCGACCGCGTTAAAACCATCAATTTGAATATAGTTTGTGTAATTGTTTATACTTACAGGTATATAATTATGAGTTACAATACATGGCAACGGCATCAAAAATAAAAATAAACAAATCTTTATTTGTGATGTTTGTTACTGCCATTGATGTCCAATAATACTCGACGGTACCACCATAACAGGTATCTTGGAATGTTCTAGGATAAACTCAGCACAGCTGCCCAGATAGGTAGATCGTTTTCGACCAGTACCACGATTGCCAACAAAAATCATGTTCACATTTTGAACAGCTGAAAACTGAACAAGGGCATATCCTGGACTTTTCGATTCTATAATATGAAATTCATGTTTTATTTTGGCTACTTCGCAGAGCACTGTGTATTTGGTTTCGATCTGGTTAATTTTTTCCATCCGTTTTTTCGCTTGTGCTGACCATTCGTGAGCGATCGCCGAGTTAACTTCTCGAGATTCCAAAACGGGCAAGCAAATTGGTTCGACTACGTGAGCCAGTATTAAGATTTCACTCCTTTGTCGGTTAGATTGATCAATGTGCCACCTTATTGCATGATCTGAAAACTCACTTCCGTCGAGACAAATCATAATTCGTGAAGTATTAGTGCATGTGTCCCCTACAGCAAAGTTATTGAAATTTTTACTGCTTTTTTGTTGAGTTAACATTGTAACGTTAAATAAAATGAAAAAACACCAGTAATGACACAGTATAATATATCCAAATGAAATACTTAAATTCGTATTGTACAATATTTAAAGATTTGAAATTATTTTTTAAATAAATAATACTTATTTCAGTTCTTCCATTATTATATTTGAACAAACTGCCATATTTAAAACAGAGACATGCGAATAAACAGTATGCAGTAATGTTGGAATATTTAGTGGAAGCATGAAAATCAATTCTGTATTTTATACTCTGCATGGAAATTCCAGTTTTGATTTTCATCTGATATACGATTTTATAATTTTAAAAATATAAATAATTATTAATTTATATACATATCTAAAACAGTTTTAGCTAATCTTTCAAGCAGCCATTAAGATATTGCGTTTCATATGCTAACTGGTAATAAAAACAGCTATTGTTTTATTCATTTATCTGGTATTTATAGTTATGATCGGTGAAAATCAATAAAATAAAATTATATATTTAACAATTAATAAAATGTTTAAACTGTATAAAATCAATTCATCCTTGCGAGAAAGGGAAACATAATTAATCCCGGCAAACAAATGACAAACATGACATTTTGGGACATCGTGTAGGCTGTGGAGCGTAGCCGTTGCAGTTCGTTCTGTGGAAAGAAACCCATCCCCGCAACAACAACATTCCAATGTTCGGGGATATTCATTCAGCTCGGACAATCCACCTTTGTCCGAGCTGATGGACAACCCGTTGGCGGTGCTAACGTTTGCACGGCTGGGCCTGGCCCGGGCGT
>JAUZND010060529.1:4388-15978 GCA_034780555.1 Coelogynopora nodosa | reverse complement strand
CATCTTCTCATTGAGGACCTGTAAACATCTTCTCATTGAGGACCTGTAAACATCTTCTCATTGAGGACCTGTAAACATCTTCTCATTGAGGACCTGTAAACAGAGGATCTTCAAACTTTCTTATTGTAAGGGTTGTTAATTATCTTTCTTTAAATGCTCTACATTGTATATGAATAAAAATCGCAAACTAAGAAGTTTGCTTTTTATCATTTCAAAACGAATACCAAAGAAATAACTCTAATGTTATAGAATGTTTATTTATTTTGAGAAGTTGTAACACGTTTTGCATTAAATTTGTTGCAATAAAGATGTCTTAATTGTCATAAATAAATCTAAATTATATGCAAAACCTGTACAAATAAAACCACAAAATAACATTAATAATAATAAAACATTCTTAATATAATTGTTCCCAATGTTTTTTGTTAAACATAACGCAAACTAAGACTTCACTATAGCCTACATAATTGAATTTGTATCTTTATGTCTAAATGCATCAAAATAATGACTTTTTGATATTACTAATTCGTTTAGCTAAGTTTCTGAACAAAATACGGGCAACAATAAGACAGCATATTCTATGCATTTAGTGTTGTTTGTTAACAAAGTTGCCGATCTTCTGAACTGACTTTCAACCGCCATTTTCATCCATTAGCCTGAACAACTTTAATAATAACGTTATGGTATGACAAGTAATTCGTATTTGAGAGTTTATATTTGAGTAAATATAAAAACGGAATCAGCCCTCCGCGCAGGATATACCATTTTAATTCACATTGTAAAACGTTCTGTATTATCAATCTTAGTTAAATGTAATTTACTATAATCAATTTTTCATAAATATTAATATTTTTAAATCAAATTTAAATATATATATATATTTAAATTAATTATAGCTTTCCATAATTGTTTTTTATTGTAAATGTTATTTCTTGATAGCAGGATATAGTGTATATATTTTTTACACAAATAGGTTATCTTAATATAGTAGTATACTGAACTATATATAGTTGTCAGTATTAAACAGATATAATATAATCTGTATACATTGTGGCTGGCGAGAAACTATTGTACCCAACATAAATGAAATAATTTAAAACAAAGATATATAAAAATGTATATATATTTAGATGTTACCATACAGTATGTATATGTAATTGTAAATGAATACTACGTGTGTATTTTACTATATCAATGATAGTGAAACACGGCTTCATGTTTCGAAAAATAGCCAAAATAGTAATTCATATTTTAAAATAGATTAGCGAAAAAATAATGTTATAAACTTTAAATAAACAATTCTAAAAATACATAAAAAATGACTGTAGGTATAAAAGGTAAACTTTGATATAAACTATTGAACATTATATGCCGGTATCCACATATTCGTACATATTTACAGATTTATTTATATTTTATTTTAAAACCATTAAATGTATTATTTATTCAATTGTCACATTTTTCAAATTCAACTGTTTCTATGCTTCTGTGAATATTAGTTCAACCGTCATTCTAACAGCCGTAACCGCCATTTTTTGGTATACTTGATAATACTGTTTTTACGATCTATTAATATTTGCAGTTTCTTACTTCATTATATATTTTTGCGCTAGTAAATAACTGTATATGACATCTTTCAGTAATGAAAACATGGATTTAAAACAGATATTTTTCACTGTTCATTTTTGTCCCCTTTCAAATAAATGCTTTATAATTAGCACATATTTCAATTATATCTATAAAGCTGGCTATTGCATCGTAATATACTAAATCAATATAGAGAATACTTAAATCAATAGTAAATCATTGATTTGACTCATCCTCCTGCTTTTCAGAACGTAGTCTTCACAAAGCGGCCAATTGGAGTTGCTCGAGTAAACTAAAAATACATGGTAAGCCGCTTATTATATATTATGTTGCATTGCATGTAAGAATCAATACTGATATTCACATATTACTGATTTTAATTTCCGTTGCCTTAAACGATGTCAGATTACAAGCTGTAATCTCAGATTTTGTCGCGGATTAGTTTCGTTTCGGCAAGTGTAAAAGCATAACACAGCTTTTTGTATTAGTGTAGAAAGTTTGTTCGTGTAGCGGTACCATTTGAAAACAGAGGATATTCAGTTCACTCATTAATCTGTCCAATTCTCGATCTGTTGTATACAATTTCAGAAAGTTACACAATTGTTGCCATAAAGTTGCTGCTTTGTATAGTTAAATCGAATGTATTTGCTGATGTTCAACCTGAGAGTGAAGGATTAACATTATAGTTATAATGAATTAATTCCCTACACGTTTACAACAAATATTTAGTAGAACACAATTTGTTAAAAACGGAAAGAGTCTAAAATACGTTTTAAATTATATCTTTACTTCGCAGTGACTTTGACAGTTGTTTAACTAATTTGCAATTGAATTTGGTATGTATGAAAAATGACTATTTGGCTATTGCAACGAATAGTTAAAAAATCTTATGACTATAATTACAAACTTTATTTAACTCTTAATATTTTTTATATCAGAAAAAAAGTAATAACTTTGTTCAATTTTATTTAATTATTTTATACGAACAGAAACATAAGTTATCAATATATTTAATGTAGCAGTGATTTGAAAATCAGTGAATTCTGCAAGTTCAAAAAGAACATTTATATTGTTGAGAATTTGTCCGTTTTAGGCGATGAATATGGTAATTATTTTTTGTTGAGAAACCTCACTAGCATCTTTATAAATTATGGAAATAGTTCACTGATTTTCTTCCCTCTCTTTATTATGTTTAAAATAAAAAATCGGAAATGTTTAACAACATGGGAATGATGTAGAATTTCTGTTTGTGTATTACTTATATAGACTTATAGATGTTATTACTTATATATCATTTTTAAAACGATTTTATATTTCATCATAATAATTACATTTATCAAAATTAAAGCAGTATCGGTTAGAAAATAAAGCCTAGCGCTTGCTCATTCTTAAACTCTATTATTCAATTTTAGCGCTACTTCACTAATAATTGTAACATATAAAATATACCCAAAAAGCAGCATAATACACTGCCTTTGTATCCATAATAAAGTCGAAGCATTTTGTTTTCTGATAAACCCTTTAGTAAATGTTATAAATATTGTAATGGTTTTACACTTTTAATTTGAACTTTTTACTTTTAGTGGCACCGTCAATAGTGTCGCATATTAATTTGAGTATATTTGAGGCTCAAACCTACTTTGAAACACGCAGCTGTCTATGTACCCAACAACAAGGTTATAAGTTAGCATATGGTTTGTTTACCTTATATTTTCATTTGTTTAAGTTTTTGATATGAACTAAATAGAATATTGTCTTAAAATTAAGTATAAAAAAGGAGCACATTGACATAGACTTAAATCTTTGAATGAGGGACTGAATTTCTTTCATTTAAAATAAATACATAAGAGGATTTTGTCTTTATAAGGACTGAATGGTAAATGATATGTCTCCATTCTTAAGCTTGTATAAATTGTGAAATAACAAAGTTTAACATTCCCATCATGAAAAGTAGCTCCCAAATGACATATATAATACAATATCTTTATCTTCAATTAACTTACATTTCGGAAAAAAGCCCCTACGTATTCATATTACCTTGATCATTGAAAATATGTAAACTTCTATGGTTTTAACTAATAGAATAAAATCTTGTATTTATATCTAGCATAACGAGTAGAACGAAAGATTTCAAATTTGACTTTGCTTTAATTTTGGAATCAGCAATTCAGCTTTTGCATCTACACAATATAATGCGATCATGACTCGAATATCATGATTCGAATTCAGCAGTATTTATTTTCCTTCACCAATTTGTTCAAGCGTTTAATGAATCAAACATTATTTCATCAAATTTCACATACGATAGCCACTCAGATCAGTGAATTGGGCAAAACTTATGCAGATGATCAATGTTGACAAGTCTACCATGCAATATAGCAATACAACCACTAATAGTGTTAACCAATGTAAAGTAGCCAAAGACTTGTTAGTCAAACTTGAGTGTAAAAAATATCATTCCACTCTGTCATGATTAGTAAAAATAGGATCCATTAAAACAATTTAAAAATGTATTAGCACATCTAGTGAGTGGAAATACTAAACGTAGTGTCACTATTTTTTATATTTATTTGTAAAGATATTAAAATAACGCAATACACACAGTGTGAATAGCTTCATTTAAATACTCGGATACAACGTTCATATGTTTGCTCTATTAACTTATCAGGCAAATATACGTAGAGTCTGTAGACCTAACCATTATTGTTGTTAAAGAACACCTGCTTCAATTTATACTATTGAGTAGCGCTGGGTTTTTTCAACGACATTATTTCCTGTCGATATAAACTCAAAACATTTGCTTTATTTAAAATATTGGAATGTAAATTTGACAATTTTGTTAACGGCTAATTCTCAATCTACTATACGTGCGTAAGCGAATTGTATCGATTTAAAGGTTGCCATTTTTCTGATAGATAGTCTGCTGATTTATGTCACTATAGCAAATTCAATTGAGTCAACAAAATCATGTTTTGTACACGTTACAAAGTTTACATTATTGGAGTCTATATTTAACTAATATTATTCCCATTTCAATGTTACAACACACCTCACACCCAGATTAGTACTGAATTCCGGCGTTGTCTTGTGGTAGAAGGAAGTGAGTGGAACAGAGCTATTTTAAATTACTATATATATATATATATATATATATACATACATATCTTAACTGACTTTAACTATATTTTAAAAACGAGCTAATTAACATAATGCTAAAATATATATAATTATTATCATCTACAAACAACTCAGGTAGTATTACATGTTCATAATGTAATGTATTAAATAGCGAACTATTTTATTTAGAAAGTGGCGCGATGATATATAAATGAACTTATTTTATATAAATAAAAGTGTTAACGTATAACATTGTAATATTATGACATTATAAACCATTCATTTAAAATTAGAAAATTTCTGATTATTAAAACTATATATGAGAAAAGTCAAAGAGGGAAATTTAATTAATATTTTTAATTAATGAACATTGTAATATTATGACATTATAAACCATTCATTTAAAATTAGAACATTTCTGATTATTAAAACTATATATGAGAAAAGTCAAAGAGGGAAATTTAATTAATATTTTTAATTAATGAACAATGGTAATATCATGAGTCAACTACATTTTCAATAATGACGGATGCATTTTTACGAAAATATATTGTTAATCAATTTGTTAACAACTTGTCAAAAAGGATAAATAATCCACAAAATGTAAATAAACATATAATTCAAAGAATAAGTAAGAACACAAAAAGTACAACATAAGTACAAAAAGACTCAGAATAGGGTCTCTAAAAGGTACAAACCCTAAAAGTCAAATGAATAAATAGGTTATGTTTTTAATTGTTTTTTACAAAACGCATTCGAGTGTAACGGAATATTTAACAGATTTAGATTACATAATTGAAATAAGTGTAAATCCATTAAAACGAACAGACTAAAAGGAATTTTCTACAGTTGATTTAGCCCACAAGCGTTCTGACTTATATATTAAGGAGTGTTTTTTTACTCACCAAATCTCCCAAAACCATTCTCAACATTATTATTGGTAAACCTGGTATATATTAATATCATTTTCTTTAATTTATTTATTATATTTCAATTTATCACTTTTATCTGTGAGTTTCTGTGCATAAAGGTTTTTTTTAACTTTTTTCCTATTTTCATAATATAATTAGGTTATGAAGTGGAACATATCTACGGTTTAAACTATAACATCAGTTTATAATATATATTAGATCATAAAAAAGTAAATATATGTAATATTTTAGTAGTATGAAATGCATTTACAATATATGTATCTCGATTAATATAAATGATATATAATCAAATATAATTAACACATTTGCCACCAGCAGGACAATGACATAAATATTTCGTGTGCTTTTTCTGACAGCATAATCAAATAAATTATATATAAGAAAGAAACATTTCGTTTTCTTCATAATTTTTCTCTCAGTATGCTAAATTGTTTTTACCATGAATCTTTAAATTCATTTTTATATCTACAAAACACTGATCATGACAGTGTCATTATGATATTGATATTCAAACAGGCTATAATATATTTACAGTAGCTTAGAATAACGCGTTCCATTTATGTTTAAAGATGCAATTATATTGAATTAACCGTAGTTTCTCGTCATTTTCTCCTATTCTAGTTCTTTTATTAATTAAATACAAAGTGTTTCTACTTATTTAAGTTTAAAATATATACATCTTAATTATTACATTTATATATCTTATCAATGAAAAAGCAACAAAACATACATCTATAAAAATATTGTATTGGCTAGAACCAAACAGTCTCTAAACAATCTCTACTTATGGATCTAGACGCGATTTTGATGCTTTTATTTGATATTTTCATTAAAACTTGATTAAAATTAGAAACTTAAAACAAAACGTAATTTTTTCTTGTTAATAATATAATATAAACTAAGCACGCCATGGATATACAATCTGTTTTTGATGATTTGTTCATACTTATCAAACAAAACTACAATATTAACCAATATTTAGCCCTTTTTTAACTCATCAAATATTTTCTTGATTTTAAGGTGAGAAATTTAATTGAAAGACAATCTATATTGAATGAAAGTTATATTTCTATTTATTACCAATAATGAGTACATTAAAATTATATTTACGGATGAGGCAAAAAATATTCTTGCTTTCTGGGAAATTAAAGATATTTCATACTCGACCATTCCGCAACCAATTCGTTATGTCTGCAACATTTGCTTTTTAAGTGAAGCTGAATACATGAAATGTAATGTTTGCGATGTTAATTTAATCTCCAGGAATAATGACTTATATATGTAAAAAAATTGTTATCTCTATTACCTAGTATTCAAAAGATAATTAATGTTTAGAATAATAAGTTTCCATTCTGCAAATTTTGTACGTTATATCTGCAGCAATATTTTCTTGACTTATATGAAGCTAATAGTATTTTCATTATAAAATCAATTTTTTTGTAATGCATGGCAGGGTTCTAATAATTAATAAAACAATTGTTATCCAACTGTACATACATTTTAAATAGTGTAGCATTAAATGATTAGTTATGTCTGCAACGAAACAGTTATTTGTGGAGCAATTTGTTAGAAAATCATGGTTTCATTTTATAAAAATATATATATGTAAATAAGGTATTGATTATTTCAAATGCCTCATTGACAGTTCAAGTATATAAAAAATAAAATTTGTTCATATCTATATATTTCATTTACATTTATATAATTAAAACACATTTTATGTTGCCTTATAAAATGATGTAATGAAAAAATGATAGCTACTTTGACAATATTTACGAAAATGAGGGCTATGTCTAATAAATCCTGTCTTTGAGCAATGCATGTACCATAATGTGGGTCATGTGGTCATATTTGCATCTTTTTAAATTACATTTTATGAAATTATTTCAGTAAAATATTGTATATATGTGTTTATTATAATGGAGTAACATTTGGCTAATGACTGTTTTTAAGGCCTCATTGCTAGTTTAATTACACTAAAACAAAAACTTGTTTTAAAAACTCTTTATAAAATAGTCTCATTAATACATTAGAATTAGATGCAATGCATATACATGTATTATGTAACAGTTTTCCTTAAAATGATTTGAAATACTAGATAATTCCCGAACCACTTTGTCTTTTGTTGCCGTTTGTCTGGTCAATGAGAATAATGGACCAGCTAATATTGACATGACTCAAGTCACAGATGACATTGGTGATGAATTGCCGGTTAAATATATGACCAAGGGCTTTTTAGGAGCTTACTTTGGGCGACTGGGGATGAATTTTCTAGTGAAAGAAAGAAAAATATATTATTGATGACTCCACCCCAGAACATCAATGATAAATATGACCTCGATTCTGTACTGGGACAGTTTTCTGCGATTGGACAATCGTAACCTATGCAACTGATTCACATCTGCCTTTTTCTATTAGTGTTACTGATTCGCATTTATTGTAACTATACTGCTTATAATGTTGGTATTTGTATTTGGGTTCGCCTTTTGTATTAATGTCTTATAAACACCCAGTTGTATGTATGATACCTACTGTATCTTGAAAAGTACCTACCTAACGCTACATGTTCAGAATGATTTGCATTTGCATTTATATTTACTAGTGTGAGTATTTACAAGTATTAGCATGTATCTAGGTATTTGTGACCAAACACCCATTCTTCTTGTCATATATTAAATGAACCTACTACCTATAGTCACCTATTCAGACTGATTCGCAATTATTTACTGTGTATAAACAAACATATAGTTTTATTACTATAATTATTAACAATTAACAAAGTATGTTGGTTTATATATTCAAGTTTAAATTAAATGGTATACTAGTCATGTCTGCAACAACTAGTTTGTGTTGTCCAAAATATGTTACTTTTGGTTCATATTAGAAATGAAATGAAGCACCCAAGCTGTTTACTATTTTAAAGTTTAGAAAAAAATAGTAACGTCTGCAACAAATCTTTCGGAGTTGTATTGCCTATAAAGTAAAAGCTTGAATTTTACGCCATTTTATTTCTAGAAGCAGTATGGTGTAGGTAAATAATAAACGGCACAAAGAATATATTACATCGAATTGCTTGTGAATAGTGCTTAACTATATATATATATATATGCTCAACATGTTTAAATTGGTTACTTTTAGCAAAAAAATAAATGCTTCAGAAAAAAAATCAATTTGTCTTTTGGTGTTTTGTTACACGTTGAGGGTGTATTGTATACGACTTTTTAAAACCTTCGGTGGCTAGATAACATAAAGGTTAGTACTAACAGTGCTAATTTCATTGATTAGAAGACAACATAGCATTTATTTTAATAGCATATGTATTTTGCATTATTCACAAAGTTTCTCAAAAGTGCAAGAAAATATGGGTTTGGATATACCTTTTCGTAAAATGCAAAGTAGGTTTTAAATAAGAATATATTACAAAACAACTAAGATTAGCATTGTTTTTGTCGCCCATTTTTAATTCTTCAAAAAAAGCATCAATATCGCGTCTCGATCCTTATGTAATATGCGTCATTAGACATTTATATACATGGTGACCAATTAGTAAAACATATAAAACATCCCTTAATGTCATCTTTACAATAAATCAAATAGGCTTTTATTTGTATACAAATGTCGAATGAAATCATGATGTATATATGAGTTCTGTTCATTTGTACCTTTCCTAGTTGATATTAATTTGTAAATTGGGAGTAAGGTAATATTTCTTTATAAACCTCGAGTAATAATAAAGATGCAGTGTTATGTATATTATGTATATTATTTTATTTACCATATACATGCATGGCCTTTTCAGGCAATATCGCATGACACAAGCAATGTACAAGTTAGGTCCAAGTACATAACAAGCAAATTTTCATAAAAAGATTGGACAAAGGATAAGTAGCAGAGGAAAAGGAAGTAGTAGCGAGACATTATGCAGTGTTATGTTAGTAGGTATTTAACTGACGGGTGAAATAAGCCATACATCTTCAAGACCCTTGAGAATTGGCCATCACAGGCTTGAAGAACGTGTACGTCTTTTGAGAATCTATTCATAATGATGTCATATTATATTATAAAAAGGTCCTCTTGAAACATGATATCATTATAAATCAAAAATTACAAATGTATAAATTCATATATATTATTCATCATCTTCCTGAATAAAGAAGGATAATGCTTTCAAATATATACAATATTTGTTTTGCTACATATATTATTATATTATATAAAAGGGTTTGGAAAGAGGCTTATAGAGATGACAAAATACAACATTATATTAAATTGTATATCATCATATTAATAACAATAACAGAACACGGATCATATATAAGTGTATCTGATATTACATGCTTTATTATACCACGTTCAATTAATATTGTACTGAACAATTTTGGAAACTTCAAAATGGATATTATTGATGTACGCATGTGTTTGCTGATGTATTAGCTTTACTACGAATTACAGATTACATTATGGATTAATGTCCTTGAACATAAAACATACAATAGCACTCTGAATCATCATTTTATATTTTATTTATTTATTAACTAAGCATTTTTAACTGGTTCGTTTTTAATAATAAAAATAGTTATCAAAATATATCAAAAATGTTATATATAATACTTTAAATAATAGCGTATAGATTTTCTAGATTCCTATTAACATTGTAACTTTAGATTATACATTCTTACTTAAATTATTTAATCAGCAACGTTATATATTTACTGACAATTCTTCTGTATCATATTAAAGTTGAATCGGCAATATATTGTATGTTTCCTAAATGTAAAGAAATGTTTAAAATGTATTTTCATTAAACCTTGTGTTCTAATAAAGAATGAGCTTTTGTTAGCATTCTGTATTCTTTGAAGTTAAACATCGGTATTGAAATTTCAATTGTATTCTAAACTGTCTGAGGATAGAATCGAATTTGTTTCTACACTTCCATTCGTACGGTCGGGTCGGACTTTGAATGATACTGTATAAGATGCCAGTTATTTAATGCTACAATATTGTTATTTTAAGAATCCTGTCATAGCTAAATTATATACAAATAATTTGGTATGTATATTATCAAAGGTGTAAACTTCTACAGATATGGTTATGTTTAGTAAAATAAATTCTGCAATTATTTTTGAAATACATTGGTGACTTGCTTTGTACAGCTTTATAAGAAATAATAATAATGAAGGAGAACGGGATGCAAGGGCTACAATTCATAATTAAACTGAACGCCGTAATAAACATCTGTCTACAAAACTTTTATATTTACTAAATTAGTCATTTAATTCATTAATTTATTGAATGACATATAATAAGTATAATTAACTTGAAATGTAAATAATATAGTATATTTTTATACAAAATATATATATATATTTCATTTAAATTATTAAAATTAAAATAAATGTTAATAAAATAACTAAAAAGTTAAATTTGAAATTGATTGAAAGATTGAAAACCATTATACTTTTGACAGTTTATGATAAAATGTAACCACTATGTGTATATAACATATCAAATACAATAGATACAATATTTTATTAAATTAAATACAAAACATAATATTGTTTAATTTATATACAGGGTGACTGATAAGTAACTTATGTATCCAACTAAAACATAAAGTATAAAATGTAAAACAAACTAAAATCAATGAAGTTGTTTATTTAGATATTTCCGTACATTATTGTAAAATTGATTTAACATGTATGGATATTATGTGGGTATAATAATCTATGTGGGTACAATAATCTATGTTGGTACAATAATCTATGTGGGTACAATAATCTATGTGGGTACAATAATATGTGTGGGTACAAGAACCTATGTGGGTACAAGAACCTATGTGGGTACAAGAACCTATGTGGGTACAAGAACCTATGTGGGTACAAGAACCTATGGGGGTACAATAACCTATTATGTGTTGTAAACAGTGAAGCGATTCTTCAAATTCAAAAGTTAAC